>APFE030024590.1:84488-109343 GCA_000404065.3 Pinus taeda
TTATTAAGTGGTTTATTTATTATTATTCATTATTATTATTTATTATTATTATTATTAATTATTATTTTTGTATTATTTTTATTAGTTCTTATTATTATTTATTTATTATTAAGGGAGGGATGTTACAAGCTTAAACCATGGGGGAACTGTGCTTAGTTATGGGGAAACCATGTTAGGCAGGATGGTTTCGTCCGCAGAATAGACAAAACACTTCCTTGGCTTCGTCCGCAGAATAGACAAGGGTGCATGCCCCCTAAACTTCGTTACATTCACCAGACTACTCCCGGAAATCAAGTGGATGGAATGAAGGTTGAAGAGACACTCTCGATGCAAGAGGACTATTTAGGGATGATGTTTAACTTGGAGCTATGCTTGAACTGGGAAATGAAAACTGATCTATGGTGACAATTTTTCCTTGATGTGGGAAGCACATCACTCGGAAGAGTGTTGAAACAATCGCTTCCATGTTATAAACATAGTCACGTCCAAGGAGTAGATTGTAACGTAACGGTCCTGGGACTACCATCACGTTCAAGTGAATGGTTTTCCTTCCCAAAGTTATCGATAACTTAGGAAGGATCCCTAACGGTCGACTGGTTCCTTCGTTAAAGCTTGACAGATTCTGTGTAATAGGCATAAGCGATGACAAACCAAGTGCTTTCCAAGCAGTTGAGGAAAGGATACTCATTGATACCCCCTCATCTATGATATGCTAAACATGATCATTTTGTAAACTTGTACTATGATTCAGAAAGGTACATAAGAGGGAAGGCGAGATCTTGCTAGTCGATTCCAACCAAAGGAAGTGACTAGATTTCTTGGAGGGGGTACCGAATAAATGTAAGAAATAACCCCTTGATTTACGAGAACTGAGGGATTTTCCTCCTGTTGTGAAGTAATGGGTGGATTTCCCCCAAGTTCATCGGACTTTGAAGTAACAAAAAGAATTTGAACGGTATCGTTCTCACTCTTTTTGGAAGGGGTATGATCTCGTGAAGATAACACTGGGTCAACTGTCACCTTGACCTATTGACTTTGGTTGGGTATAGACTCAGAAGATTCACTTACAGTGAGAGGCATTTTGACCGATGGTTGATTTAAGTCAGTAAGTTCTTCAACTAGTAAAGGACTTGGGGAGAGTTTCCTGTAGCCAGATGGAAGTCACTGCGGTGATGCAGGACGATTATCCAATACTCTTTTGGCTTCATCCAAAAAGGGACAAAGGTGAAGGTGATGGTTCCCTTCACATAACTTACACGGAAATCTAACCTTTGTCATCTATTCATGAACTTTACTATCACTAGTTGAAGGTGTGTTATCAACACGATCTCCAGTAGTTGATGACATAGGATGGTGCAAATGGGGAGACCATTCTCTCAATATCCGAGGAAAGCAAGGACAGTCTCAAGAAAAATGGTCTCCCGCACAAATCATGCATGGATATTTGGCTTTGGAAAGTCTAGTGTTCGGATTTTCTCCAGATGTTGCATGGTTGCCCCCTTGCTGAATTGGCTTCTTCTTCTTCTCCTTCCCTTTCTTCTTCTTCTTCTCAGCCACCTGGTTATTAGCATCGTTACTTTCACCAAGTGAAGAGGAAGAAGGGGAGGGAGAAACAAATGAAGAAGAAGGCGAAGGGTCAACTTCAATATCAACTGGAGGCTGATTCGATTGTGGCGGAAATGCAGGATTTTGAACCACAGAGGTTGAGAACAACCATACCGGCAGGCCAATTATAATTCCCAGAAGGGACAATGTGGCCATATATGGAGCACCAATATTTCCCCAAGAAGAAAAAGGACTAGGATTCCCTTCAAAAGGGATTCCTTGATTGGTGGATCCCAGATTTGTTTCCATATACCTCAACCTAAGATCAACTAAGGAACAGGGATGTTATTCCGAATTCAATTAATTTTAAAGACGCTTTGACACAACTTTTCTTTTACAATTTTTAAGAGTTGAGAAAAAGCTAAAGATGACTCTATTTCCCTTCGATTTTTAATGAGCTTGAAGTGACAAGTGCTCAAATGGACCTTTTCTTTTAAAGAGTCGAAAAGGAATGAAAGTTACTACTCTGGAAAATCTAGACAGAGGGATTACCAAACTAATCGCAAAACTGCAATATACACCTTGGTGATAAATTAAAGAGAAATTACCAAGGACTTATGTACGGCAGTCAATCTTCCCGAATGCTATGTTCAGTGCATTGCGATTGATAGGGCGACAGACACAACTTCCTATGGATAAAGGATATAAGCCTATTATGGTCTCCCAATATGTTCTCGACAATATAGGGAGCACAAGTCCGTGCTAGCACTTGTTGTATCAAGGAGGAGGAATCACCCAACCTTCGATGAAAACGATAGTTACTAGTTTTTACGATGCCAAAACACGTCTCTAACCTAGACTTCTAGATGTGTTGTGTTAGGTTCCAAAGCGTTGTTAGGTTCATAGAGATTTACTTTAGAGTTGATCTTGTTTAAAGTTTTCCTTTTAATGGTTCACCACGTGATGTTGATTTGAAATTCCTAAAAATGCAATCTATAATGATAAACAATCGTTGTTTATTTTGATCAATGAAAATCCTAGCTACTAGGGAAATAAAATTACGATTCTTTGAAACAAAGAGCAAAAAGCACACACTAATGTACTTTCCTAAATCATTTTTCTCACGCAAAATAAATGCAAATGCAAATGCATGTATTTGTTTTTCATTCCCCTTAATGTTAGAAATGTCAAAAAGGAAAACTAGGTGTAGTAAAGATCTGAAATATTTTACTCAAAGTGACATTTTCGACAATCTCTTTTTCAAAATAGAAAGGAAGACTGAACGACACTTTTCAATTTCGAATATAAAATGCTTTCGACACTTCGAATATCAACAGATCAAATCAAATACATGACAAAAAGTTCAATCGACTTATTCAGAAAAGGAAGAATCAACGACACTTCTCTTTTTGACATAAAATGACAGTTACGACACTTTTTGTACCAAAACGAAAGATCGATTTAAGCAACTTTTTGACAAAGGATTGTAAATGATGGATAAATACATAAAAACATTTACTAATCCTAATCAATGGAGGCTGATCTATGTGATGCAAGTAGGCTTTAGTAAGGAGGCAGTGCTTAAGCAGCAAATCAACTAAACAAAACTGAAAACAAGGACAAAAACCCCAAATTTCAAGAATGGAAATAGGTTCAGTCAATCATCACACATGGGCTTCACAGAAACAGAGATGCAATGCACCTACTACACTCGATAAGTGTGACGCATATTGGTTTACAGTGATAGATAGTGCGATGGGCTAGGGAGCGCAACTGAAGTGGGATTTGGCTCAAATTTGCAGTTGATTTCAGTGAGTTAAGCTGAGCTATGATGGACAGTAAAGAGAAAATTCTAGAGGAATGATCTTGAGAGGTTACTGAGCTACCAAAAGGGCATCTAGAATTCTTGTAAGTCAAATTTTCAATTCATAAACTAAACTGGAGATTGACTGAAGCAACATTCATCTACTATGCAATTGCAGAGCAAGAGCAGTTCGAAGGCTACCTGGCTGACTTCAAGCTCCATATATAGTTTATAAAACAAACAATAACAAAAAACAAACATCTATTCGATCCCCAATGGAGTTGCCATTTTGTTTCTGGGAAAACTAGTGTCTTTTCGATTGACTAGCCCTCTAGGTTTGGTAGCTACCCTAGAAACAACAATTTAAAGCAATTCGTGATTTCTTCTATGTATAATAGATAAGAGAAAGACAAAGGAACTAACCTGGATCTTTCTCTTAACTCCTTGATTGATCTCTCTCCCCCTTGATAGAGCTTGCAACTCCTCTCCGTACTTATCGTGCTTGGAGAGTACCCGTAGAAACACAGTAACAAAGAATCGTCAAAGAATCTTGATCTATTATATCATAATCATTACAGAATCAGAAATATAATAAACATACAATGGCATTCACAAATGATAACATTTACAATTGCACAGTTATATGGAAGAAAACTCAAAGAACTTTATTAAATAGAATGGAGAATTACAACCCCGTTGTCTGATTCAGCATCATCCTCCCAGCATCAAAGCCCTATTCACCTCATTAAATAGAAAGATCACACCAACAATACGATGCTCTTCTCTCAAATACGAAACTATCAGCACTTCCTTGCAATTCACAAAATTCCAGCCTCTAGATCTCTTAGATGAGGGATCCATTTATAGATGTGTGCAAGGGTGTGAGTCATCTCTGGGGTTTTTATTAGTGTCATTCCACTTGTTGCATTTGGTTCCACTTGGAGATTTCTTAGATCTCTTACTCATCCCTGGGCGAATTCAGAGAGGAAAGTGTCATAGGAGAAGTTTCTAGAAGATCCCATGAGCATCCACTTAGAAAACTATCTCGTACATTTGTCCATCCTTGCCTATCACACCCTACAGAAGGCAAAATCATTATGCATCTCACCTGAGCAGTGCACCACTCAGGATGCATTGCACCTGGCCAATGTAGTAGTCAGTATGGTTCAATTTAGGCCATTTCTGGATGGTTTTTCAGGTGGAACTTTTGGGGAATGATGTAATTAGATGACCATGTTCTTTTAGGGTATAGAAAAACTTTTTTAGGGGTTGATGAGCCCTAGTTTATTGACATATAAGATTGGGGTTGAAGTGCCCAAATATGTCTATAACAGAGAGTGAACTAGGTTAGAGCAAAAGAGAATCAGAATTGCAGACATCTGATTGGGCAAGGTAGGAAAGTTACTTTAACACTTTGTAGTATAGTGATGAAATGGTTTAGACTAGTGAGGTGCTAAAAAGAGCATGAAATGTTGAAAAGTGTGCAACAAGAAATGCTTGTTGAGATTGCAACAAGATGATGGAGCTTAGTGAAAAGAGTCGCCTTCACTAAGTGGGCCCGCAGGCTATTTTTGGCGCAAGTCTATTTTAGACTATGTCTATTTTTAGACATATGGATCATGTCTATGGATTGCAGGTTGTTGTTTATGGATGATTGATCAAGTTTGGAAAAATAGATGGACTTCTATTTTTGATGAAAGTGTGAGTGATCACAGTGTGAGTGATCAAGTCTATTTTTAGACTGGCTGTCAAAAATAGAAAAGTCAATATTATTATCTCACAATAATATTTGGACTATAAACTTAATCTTATTCTCTTGGAGCACTTCAGTTCGAGCTACGGATGTGGCACATGCAATTGCATGAAGGAAATACGTGGTTCTTATGGGTTAGTTGAATATTTGCATGCATGACTTCAGTTAGAACTCAAGTGAGTTGAGTTTAGTGGACTGGAGGTGCAGTTGATGGAGTTGTGTTCAGTTTAGCTTTGTTAAACTGGTTGTATTTAGTCTAACTGGCGAATAGACTAGAGATGAGTTGGGTGAATTAGTTATTAATTAATTCGCAAGTTATTAACTCATAATACAACTAATGAATACATCAGTTAACTCAGTTGCATGTCAGTGCATGTTCAGTTCAGCAGGGACAGGTGTTAGAGAATCAGATTGCTATCAGTTGTGACTATAGTTGTGCACCAGATCTTGCACAAATCAGGGGATTGAGTATGCCAATGAGTTTGCACGTATTGTAGCTTTGAATACGTGATTTAGCCAAGGAAAGACGTGGCTGCCTTGGAATTATCATCAGTTCTTGTGCAGGTATTGAGCAGCGGAGGCAGGCAAGCAGCGGAAGAGATTTGAGCCAAGGATTGATTCAGATTTGAGCTGTATTGTGTGTAATAGGAGGAGATGGTACTGGATTGCTTGTGATAAGCATTGTACTTTTTAATGTTACATGACTCAATCATTAATATACAGATAGTGGGGTTTTTAGCGAGATGCTTTCCCCGGGATACATACTGTGTTAATGTGTGAATGCTCTTGATGTTTTATTGTTATTGATGCTGCTATATTGATAATCAACGTAGAGGAGCTTATGTATTGTGTATGTTTTCCGCAATAGTACATGATCAGGATAATCTCTGTTGAATATGTGTTAAATTATTCAAAATTTCTACAGGGGGGAGCGAGATGGAGAGGGTGGGCAAGGGGGATAGGAGGAGAGAGGGGGAGGGAGAGAGGGGTATAGGGAGAGGCAGAGAAGGAGAGGGGGAGGAGGAGAGAGAAAGAGAAAGAGGGGGGTGAGTGAGAGAGGGAGAGCGGGAGAGTGGGAGGGTGAGAGGGAGAAGAAGAGAAAGAGAGGAGGAGAGGGAGAGAGATGGATATGGAGGGAGAAGGAGGGGAGTGGTAGAGTGATAATAAACACTTAAATAAAAGCTACAAAATGATTTCTAAAATGTTCAAAAATTATTAAGGTTTAGGGTATAGGGTTTAGGGTTTGGGGTTTACGATTGCGTAGGTTTTAGGGTTTATAAAAGTTTAGTAATTATTTTAATAAAAAATTTAAATAAAAGTTACAAAACACTTTTCAAAATGTTATAAAATATAGGGTTTAGGGCTTAGGGTTTTGGGTTTAAGGTTCATGTTTTAGGATTTAGGGTTATAAGGATTTAGTAAATTCTTTTAATAAACACTTAAATAAAAGTTAAAAAACTCTTTTTAAAATGTTATGAAGTGTTGAGTGTTTAGGGTTTGGGGTTTAGTGTTCATAAGGGTTTAGTAAAAGATTTTAATAAACAGGTAAAAAAAAGTTAGAAAAAACTTTTCAAAATGTTATAAAATGCTTAGAGTTTAGGATTTAAGGTTTAGGGTTTAGGATTTCACGTTTAGGGTTTAGATTTTAGGGTTTATTGTTTAGGGATTATAACGCTATAATAAATTATTTTAATAAACATTGGAATAAAAGTTACAAAATGATTTTTAAAATGATTATGGTTTAGGGTTTAGCATTAGGGTTTGGGGTTTATGGTTTAGTGTTTACGGTTTGGCCTTTGGGATTTACGATTTAAGGTTTATAATACCTTAGTAAATGGTTTTAATAAAGACTTAAATAAAAGTTCCAAAACACTTTTTAACTGTTATAAAATGCTTAGGGTCTTCGGTTCTGTGTTTTGATTTTGGGTGTTAGGTTTAGGATTTAGGGTTTAGGTTTTAGGGTTGTTAACACTTTAGTAAATGCTTTTAAGAAACACTTAAATAAAAGTTACAAAACTTTTTTTAAAATGTTATAAAATGCTTAGGATTTAAGGTTTACACTTTAGGCTTTAGGGTTTTGGGTTTTGGGTTTAGAGTTTAGGGTTTCGGTTTTATAACACTTGAGTAAATGCTTTTAATAAAAACTTAAATAAAATATACGAACTACTTTTTAAAATGTTATAAAATGCTTAGTCTTTATGGTTTAGAGTTAAGGGTTTCAGGTTTATTGTTTCGGGTTTAGGGTTTTTAAATTAGGGTTTATAACACTTTCCTAAAAGATTTTAGTAGACACTTTAATAATATTTAAAAAATGTATTTTGAAATGTTATAAAATGCTTAGGATTTACGGTTTAGGGTTTAGGGTTTAGGTTTCAGGGTTTACGGTGTAGGGTTTAGGGTTTGGGGTTTAGGATTTAGGGGGTAGGGTTTTGTGGTTTAGGGTTTAGGTTTTAGATGGTAAGGTTTATAACACTTTAGTAAATGCTTTTAATAAACACCTAAATAAAAGTTACCAACACTTTTCAAAATTTTATAAAATGCTTAGTGTATAGGGTTTAGGCTATAGGGTTTAGGGTTCACGGTTTAGGGCTAAGGTTTAGGGTTTAGGGTTTTAAGTCTAGGGATTAGGTTTAGAGTTTAGGGTTTAGGGATTGTAACACTCTAGTAAATTATTTTAATAAACATTTAATTAAAAGTTACAAAACACTTTTCAAAATTTTATAAAATACTTAGGGTTTAGGGTTTATAGCTCTTTAGTAAATGTTTTTAGTAACACTTAAATAAAAGTAAGGTAGGATTGTCCTTCTTCTCTAGATATGAGAGTGGCTCCTTCATTTGATTGCACCAACTCCTTCTTGGAACTAACTCTTCTTGCATTATTTTTCATATTGATGGCAGTCAAGATAGATTTATTTTCCTTGATCACATTCTTATTCAAGAATTTAGGAAATACGCATTTAGTTAGCCAATCACTCATGTAGGAAGAATAAACACAAATCAAATTAAATAATAACAATGTCATAAAGAAATAACATAAGTCTTGAAAGTAATTATCTTTAACGAGGATTGTAGGAAGCTATCAACTCACTCTTGCACACACTTCCATGAGCCACCACTGTCCATCAATCATATCTTAATGTCATCTTCAGAAAAAATGCATCCTCTTGAGAACCACCTGTACTCTCATTCGAGATCCTCCCAATCCTGGCTATCAACATACAAGATGACCATATGATTTGCATCATACCATCTCCTATTTGAAGATCAACCCATCTAGGGTTACTCTAAATTTGTCACAGGTACTTAAATAACTCAATGGATTCTCACTGATCATATGATATCATCAAGAAATTATGAATCACAATAGGGTTCCAAGGCATTTTCAATATCCAAGACCACTCCTGGGGTTTTCTCTCAAACCCTAACCTTTATCTACAAGTACAAGGGCTACCTAGGGTTTCCTCCAAACCCTATAATTCTTTCAAGTCTCCAACATCTTCATCTCTTTCACTCTTCTCGGTCAACAAATCCATCATAGGTGTCTACATGGGGGTGATCTCAAAGAATTTTCTTTAGCCCAACTCTGATGCCATGTTAATTTTAGGGCTAGATTGCTCTCTTCTGTAGATAATCACATTTTTAAAATTTTTCAACAATTTACACATTACATTCACCCCATGTTATCATACTCAATAATATAGAGAGAATAATGACATAAGCAAGGCTCCCTTTCACGAACGATATGTCCTTTTAAGACATTCCTTTTCATAACTAACTACACTTATTAATCATTATTTATTATTATTTATGCATAATTATATTCACAACATCAAATTTTAGTTAATAACTTATTTTCTAGCAAATGCAAAATAAGGGAAAGAAGAGATGACATTGTAGATATTATTATCCTTGCAGAGCCTGTAGAAGTTATAATACCCACAATTTTGTGTCTTTATGTGGAATTGGTAGGGCTCGAAAAAAATCACATCTCAACAATAGAAGGGTGTAACATCACAATCAATTGTATCAATGAATGGTCTAATGGAAAATTTGATAAAACACTACAAACATAAAGTAGGTATTGCTTCATGGATCCATCCAAAATGATATGGTTGAGGATGAGTGGTAGAAATTTGAATTTTTTCAATCAATTGTTGAGAAAGCATATTCTTTTTGTTTCCTTTGTCTATGATTAATCGTGCAAGTTGTTGCTTGATCTAGAAACTTACATTAAGTGAAGAGAGCTTCATTCTTATTCTCACGGTAGTTTTCTACCATGAGAACCCACTAAGGGCAGGTGGAGGTTGAATTATTAACATTAATATCTAGGTGTGCATCATCAATGTCTTGCTAAGGCAAGAGTGGATCCTTCTATTCAATTAAAAAAGGGAGAAATAATGTACAAATGGTGACCTCGGTGGTGAGGCCCACCAATATGACAGGCCCACCCCAATCCATGGTTTCAAGACAACAAAGCAAACACAAGGACACGGGCCCACCAAATAAAACAAGCAATCCAAAATTGACCATTGGATCTAATGCTAAAGATCCAGCGGATGAAAAACATATCAAGTGGCCAACAAGCTCACCTTTTAACAAACACATCGGACCCGATGAACCCTGTAGACCATAATTTATTATCATATTGGGTCCATTTTTGACATAACTTGCAATCACTTTTACCACCCGAAATCCACCATTTGCACGCGATTCCCATGAGGTTGTGCAAACAGCTCAAAACATAACCGTTGTTTCGGACCCACCAACATGCACGCTCATTCCTGTCCTCGCTTGATCAAATCGCTAGGGATCATATCACTTGGACTAAAAGCACCGATAGTTATCGCGTGATGAGGGTGGTAATTCCTCCCCACCCTCAGCCATGTGTCGCATGGTGATTGGCATCGCTCCTGATTGCGAAAAACCACTTCCAACCTAATGAGCATGCGATAAACCGGAAACCACCCTGAGGGCAGTAAAGCTATCATAGGAAAACAAGCGAGGGTTTTGCGCCTACCGAGAATATCTGGATTTTGGTGCATGGGCCAAAGGAAGATGAAGATCCCACCTTCCGACCATCCCTTTGAGACTGATGGTTTGCTATTACCTGGGTTAAGGATGCCGACAAAGACTTGCATCCTAAAAAGGACCTCACTTATGTCATAACATTTCATAATGAATCCAGATCAACGAGACCCCATCTCTGTGGCTCTATTTCGGAAAATTTTGTCTCTTTATTTTTCCTAATACTGTTGTCAGTCGTTGATGGCCCTGGATGAGCATCCCTCCTTCAACCTATCATCTGTTATCTCCTCCCACCAGCAGCACAAGTCGATATGCTTGTTTCGTACCCCCTCATTTGCAAGCCAGTCTACAGCTTTGTTGGCTTCCCTGCAAACATGCACCAACCTAAGAGTTCTTAGCCTTCTTAGGTGCACTTGGATTCTTTGGTAGACTTGCAAAAGCTGCCAGTGTTCTAAGATTTTCTCAGGAGTAGTGCTAACATTTATCCTTTTCACTGAGTTAATGACTAACTCTAAGTCAGCCTCAATGATGACATTGTGAATGTTGTACTTGAGCAGTATTTCCAGGCATAATTCCATCGCCATTAGCTCAGCCATATTGTTGGTTTCTTTTCCTAGATAACTATGGATGATGACTTGTATGTTTCCTTCCTCATCCCTCAAGACCCCTCCATAACCAACTTCTCTCAGATTCCCTTTTGAAGCCTCGTCTATTTTAAATTTTAAAAAGCCATGAGAAGGGGGTTGCCAAGATGACTTATCTATTGAGGTATTCTTGTTAATCTACATAGAACCCTAAGGGGGATGAACCTTGAGCTCGAACTTCTCTAATATTTTAGCCTCTCCTTGTCCGATGGGTTTGCGAGTAGCTACACCTCCTAGGATACGAACAGTCCCTTTGATTTGTTTAAGGATTAGCTTAAGGATGCTACTCATCGGACTCGCTTTCTCCTTGAAAATCCCATTCTTGCTCTCCTTCTAGACATTCCAGATTGTGAATCCTGGGGTCAGCATCCAGGTGGAGTTAATGATCTCATTATCCGAAAAAAAAATTCTACCAATTCTTCAATCTATTAGTGATGTCATTAACATTTCTGTCTATCTACTCGAAGACTTCTCCAATCCAATTCCAAAGTATTGTAGTGAAAGTGCATATGTTCAGTGGATGATTTGTAGTTTAGTCCTATTGTCTACATAAGTGACATCTTGAGGGGCCAACAAAGCCTCTTTTTCTTAGGTTATCCCATGTCAGAATCTTGCCCTATTGAACCAGCCACTTGAACAGTTTGACTTTCATCCAATGAGGATTTTCCCAAATTTCTTTCCACGTCTTATCAGTGTTTGGAAGGTTAAGCCCTGCATCTATTGTATTGGCTTCCTTAAGGTTGAGTATGTAGCATGCCCGTTCCATTGTAATCTGGAAGTTTCCATGTTCTCCATTTCCCATTGTTCCTTGATTGGCCCCAATAGTCACTTATCCACCTTAGTCCTTTGTTGATGGTATCAGTGTGAATGTCTAATAATTCTTCACTACGGAGATTGTCCTCCTGCTGCCAATTATCCTCCCAGAACCAAGCCAGGTTTCCATTTTTGATCTCCCAGAAACTGTGGTTTTGGACTAGGGCCTTGTTCTCCCATGCCCTATTCCAAATTGCAGAACCTTTTACTTGTCCCATCATTCTGATTAGATTTTTCTCCTGCCACTCGCTAGCATATCTGTGCTTCCAAAGTTTTTCCTAGGGGGCTTGTATTTCTTTCATCCATCTCCACCAGATGTTGGCACCAAGAACTCTATTAAGAATTCCTGGGTCATGAAGACCCAAGCCACCATGGGACTTAGGTTTGCATACTCTGTCCCATGCCACAAGGGCCCATTTCTTCTTTTCTTCACCATTCCCCTAGAGAAAGTCTCTCTGAATGTTTCTTATATTAGTAAGTACACCGACTGGTGCTAGAATGGAAGATAACATATAGATAGGGATACTTTGGAGGACAACCTTAGTGAGAATCAGTCTCCCTGCTAGATTTACTAATATTATCTTTTAGCTTATTAAGAATAGGCTCCCAGATGTCCTTGTGAAGTAGTTTGTCAGTGAGAGGAACTCCCAGGTACTTCACAGGCAGTGACTCCCTTTGAAAGCCCAAAATTCTGGAAAGATTTCTTTGAATTGAAATATCTGTATTGAAAAAGAAAATCTTTGATTTAGTGAGACTTACCTCTATGCCTGCTGCCCTAGCAAACTCACTCAGAATCTGTTTGAATGCTTTGGCTTCCTTGACAGTGGGTGTGCCTTGAAGCATAGTATCATCCACAAATTCCTGATGTGTCACCATGTCCCACCTTGAGTTAGTCTCAGACCCTGAATTCTCCCTTCCTCCATAGCAGTTCTGATAGCTCTTCCTAACCCTTCCATCATTAGAATGAAAAGGAAGGGATAAAGAGGATATCCTTGCCTGAGTCCTCTAGAAGGCTTAAAGGTTCTAGAAGGAGAGCCATTGAGAAGAATTGAACAGCTGGCGGTGGTAACTAGTGCCATAACACATTTAATCCAATTGTAACCAAAGCCATAAGCTTTTAATATTGCTCTAATGTACGACCAACTAAGTTTGTCATAGGCCTTTGCTATGTCCAGCCACATTATCATTCCTGCCTGTTTGTTGGTAATGAGTGAATGAACCATTTCATGTGCTTGAATTATATTATCTAGAATTTGTCTTCCTTCCACATAGCCTGTTTGCTCCTCTGACACTAGGGTTGGTTGGAGAGGTTTGAGATAGTTGACAATGAATTTGGATATAATTTTGTATATCACATTGCATAATGCTATAGGTCGAAATATGTCTGCAGAGTGGCCTTATCCTGTTTGGGGATTAAGGCTATGAAAGATTCATTGAGCGCCTTTAAGGCTTTCTTAAATCTTTGAGAGTCTTCCACTACCTCCAAGATTTCTTGTTTCACTATCCTCCAACAAGCTTTGAAAAAGTCCACATTAAAGCTATATGGGCTTGGTGCGTTCCCATTTTGCATCTCTTTCACGGCTTCCTCAATTGCTTCCTCTGTTACTAGTCTATTGAGATTGAAATTATCTTCTCTAATAACCAATTTAGGGATGTACTGAGTAAATTTTTCCGTAAACTGGTATCTGTCTTCCAAGGTTTCCTCAACAATTTTCTAAAAATGCTGGAGTAGAACCTTCTCCATCTCTTCATGAGTGTTTCTCTCTATTCCATGTTGATCTATAAGTTTCACAATGCTATTGTTGTTTCTATGAGCTATGGTGGATCTGTGAAAGAATTTGGTGTTTCTCTCCCCTTCTTTAATCCATTGTACTCTAGATTTATGTCTCCAAAATATTTCCTCTTGAAGACATCTGTTGTCCCACTCCTGCTGGAGTGACTCTGCCATCTCTTTCATTTCATCTGTATAGCCTTTTGTGATAAGAATTTGGTTTATTTCCTTTAGTTTCTTTTCCACCTCTCCTTTAGCTTTGAAGATGTTACCAAATTCCTTTTTATTCCACTCTTCGAGACTACCTTTAATGTGTTTGAGCCTGCAGCGAAGAAGGAACATCTTTGTACCTTGAAGGTGAAGCTCTTCCTTCCACCATTTTTCAATGTTTGTGAGGAAATCTGAATGTGTGAGCCAAGCATTCTCAAAACCTAAAGGGGGTGTTCCTTGGTTTGCTAAAAAGGGAAGCTTCCGATTGGATAGGTGAGTGATCTGAACCTCCAAAAGGTAGTATGAGTGCAGTGATGCTGCTTCCCCTGAGAAGAAGTTCCTCTGAAACCATAAATCTATCCAATTTTGAGGCCACTTGGGTAGCGCCCCCTCTTTTGTTATTCCAAGTGAAGATTCCATTGCTTGTTTCCATATCAACGAATTTCATATTGATGATGAAGTTATGGAAGGCAACTGAGTCTCTACCAAGTATTCTAGTTCCTCCTTTCTTCTCCATCAGTGATTTTGTTACGTTAAAATCACCTCCAAGAATCCTGGGTAGAGTCGGGTATCTCTTCTTCATATCCTCCAATGTTGTGTGGAGTCGAAGTTTGTCCTCCATTGGTTGCGGACCATAGACATTGGTGATCATGTAACATTGTCTGTCACCCACCGGTTGGAAAATCAGAGAAAGGTGATGTCTGGATGCCTCCGCATCAATCACACCAAATTTCTATGGATCTCGTAGAGTGAGAATGCCACCAATAGATTTATTTGCCTTAACTTCAAGGTATTCATATCTATTTACCCATTTTCTATGTTTTTCGCAGATCCTCTCCACTAACCATTTTGTTTCCTGTATGAATACTATGTTAGGTTTTTCCTCTCTGATCCTTTTACCTAGATTCCCATGTTTTCTTCCACTCCCTATTCCTCTAATGTTCCAGGTTGTGATTTTCATTGAGGTGGGGTTTTAAAGGAGTAACTAGAAAGGTCCTTCATCCTTCCTGAATCAATCATGAGTTTGACGCACTCCAGTAGCAGTTCTTTCTATCTTTTTCTTCCCCTCCTCTTTCCTGGATTCTTTGTTAGTGTTCTTGTTATTAATCCTATTGAGGAAGTCCCTTTGTTTTCCTGGTTGTCATGTCCTCTTTTGACTCTTGCAGCTGTTTGATGTGACTTATTAAGGAATATCTGTTGGACATTGTCCACATCCTCCTGAGGGATGGAGTTTATTCCTAGGTTTCCTCCCTGATCTAGAAACTTTTTTCAGCTCTAGGTTCTCCCTTTCCAGAATCTCCTGTAAATCTTGATCCTCTGTACCACTTTCACTTTGAGTCATTTCTTGGTATTTTTCTATTTCCATGGTACTCAAAGGGTTCGTCGTGTGTTCATTATGTTCCTGAGTGAACTCCATGCTGGTCTCTTTTTCTTTCCCCCTTGTTGTTTGATTCTCTATACTCTCTTTATCCCCTCCATCAACTTCTTTTTCTCCTAAGATCTCAAAACTGTTGTAACTTTTTGTTTTATCATTCACAATAGGGTTCTTTTGTGTCTTCCTTCCTCCTCCTTTTCCTTTTCCTCCTACTTTGGTGAAACATGTCTGTTCTTTTCCTTTGTTGGTATTTAGGTTTTCCTCCCTTCTATTAAGAGGACAGTCTCTGGATAGATGCCCATGCTCATGACATTTATGACATCTGAACGGGATATGTTCATAGTCAACTATTTGAACCCATTCTTTGTCATAGACTTCTAGAATGACCTCTTTTGGAAGGGCTCCTGATAGGTCCATCTCCACACATATATGGGCATAGGATGTATATTTTCCCCTTAGAGTTGCCTCTGAAATTTTTAAGAAATGACCTAATTTATTGCCTATAGCTTTTAAAGACTCTAGAATCTAGTGATCTAAAGGTAAGGAGTATAGTCGAATCCATACTGGTACCAAAGTGAAGGTTTCTTGTTCTGGCACAAAGTTCATCATCCATGGCCACATATAAAGACCAACAGCTGCAAAGAAGTATGGCCCTCCTTCAAAAATTATGTCTCTGTCTTCCATGTTCGTAAACACCACAGTAGAAAAACCTTTAGATCCAAAATGTATATTTAACTCCCCCTTTGGTTTCCAGTTGTATTTTAACTCCCCCTTTGGTTTCCAGGTGTACAACGCTTTCTCTGATGGTGAGATTCTCATAAATTTGCATATGATGGCATAGTTAGCCATGTGATCCCTGTGCGCTTGCAGCGCTAGGTCATTCAGAATAACCCAAGGTTTAGTTATGGTCTTGGGTTTACAGGGCCCCATCTTAGCTTTGTTCTATAATCCCTAACCTCTGTCTTCCTATTTCTCCTCCTGACAATCCTCTTCGTGGGCCCCTTGATCTGCATGGGTTTCACTGCCTTCCGCCTTCTGAGTTTCAGTGTTTTTTGCCTTGACCTCCAAAGGTTGTGGAGGTTTGTTCTTTTTCCCTCCTCTTTCTCTGTTTGCTACCATATTACTACACGACGGAGTGGAGCTCCCTCCTCCCTGTGTCTCCATGGGTGCTTGTTCACTTTGTCACTCGCTTAGTTAAACCCTAGAACCAGAGCCGCCACCGACCAGGAAGGGTTTAAATCTTAATCATGAAAGGTGCGCAGGTTTTGTCTTCCAACAAACCGTGTGCATCATCAATGTCAACACTTATGTTGTTCGATATTTTTCAATAAGAAAGACATTAACCATTTTTTCCTACAAGTCACAACATTCATTATCAAAATGACAATATCTCCAATGATAGGATCGATGTTTCTTCTCCCCTTCACAACCAAGTGTTTCTTGATTGTGAGCAATAGCCAGCAACTTAGCGTCTTGGAAGATATTTAGGAGGGATGTTCCAAGAAGGAAATTGGGAAGAGTTCGAGCTTTGCATTGTCGTGGGAAAGCAAACCTAAAGTATACTTTATGCAAAAGGGTTTTCTTTTGTTGTTTAGTTGCAAAAGGTGGCTACATCCTCCATTGGTTGGGGCATCTTTCTACATCTTGCAATCCCAACCCTCAATTAACGCAAATGCTCTCTAATTATTTAATTAAGTTCATTATTTAATTCCTAAATTAAAACATGAAAATAGCTTTGTGATGACATGACAAGGGGTTTTGACCCTTTTTCTATATCTGCATGCTTATATATATATATATATTATATAGTGGATTCTATTTTTAATTCGATCACATGGATTGTGTTTTTATTACTATTTTTGCTTCTATTACATCGATTATGCTTTTACTACTATTTCTGTTGGAATGACTTGGATTGTACTTTTATTACTATTTTTGCTAGGATAACAGGGATTGTGCTTTTGTTATCTAGTTTTATTACTATTTCTGTTGAGATGATATGGACTCTGTTTTTATTACTATTGGGATGACATGGATTGTGCTTTTATCACTATTTTTGATAGGATGACAGGGATGGTGCTTTTGTGGTCTAGTTTGTGAAAAAAGCTGGAGCATCTTTGTAAGAGATAAACCGAGCCGTCCGTTGCAAATAGAATTGTCATAGAATTGGCATCAACATTAAACCGAGCCGTCCGTTGCAAATAGAATTGCCATAGAATTGGCATCAACATCTACGAGATAACCAGCGCTGCAATCCCAACCCTTCGCTCTTAGTAAAATTGGCGGTCTGTGATAGCAAAGCGCGAGAGATAAAGGGTGCTGCTTATCAAACGGGTTATCTCAACAGTTAAAGTTCTTGATTGCTTTAACTTTTGGATTCATATTGGCATTGGCATTGTTGTGCCTCTCCTCCTCCTCTCAGAGTTTTTGTATTGTGTGGTCTAGTCTCGTGCATCTGTATGTTTGGAGCTCCATGTGTTGTGTGTGTATGAATGTGGTCTGGTCTCTGTTGTTAGGTGTGTTTCTGTCATCTGTTTGGTGCGTCTATCTGCGTGGTGTGGTTGTATTCTCTGAGAGCTGGAGGCACAGGCGTGCTTGTGTTCTCATAGAGGCAGGGGCAGGTAGCCTATCAATTATTGAATCCAGACAACTTTTCCCAGGGATCACAGTTAAATGAAGCATCCGAACTCTGCCCAGGGATCACAATTAACTGAGGCATCTGACTGACTAGATCACAGGTAAATGAGGCATTCTAGTTAATTTATTTTTAAACTCTTTGTATAGATCACTCTGATTATGGGTTGTGGGCTG
This sequence comes from Pinus taeda, assembly GCA_000404065.3. Taxonomy (NCBI): domain Eukaryota; kingdom Viridiplantae; phylum Streptophyta; class Pinopsida; order Pinales; family Pinaceae; genus Pinus; species Pinus taeda. Next base: position 102,240 of record APFE030024590.1, read on the forward strand.
CAAATAAAATTAGGTGAACAAGAGAGGAATCGATTTGATTTTAGAAATTTAATTCTCGTAACTTGATTTTAGAGTTGTCTGGTTTTATAAATTAGATTTTCCACATTCTTGGTGAGGCGGCAGTATAGATCCTTAATTGCACAGAAAACGAGAGAAACAAAACCTGCCAATATGGATCTGGGCGGCGGCCAACGTCAAATAATTGCCACTGGGAGTGTTTTTCTGGAGTAGAAATTCCTCAGAGCCTGCGGTTTCTTGTCATGGTGAGCGGTTTCTTGATTTTTTAATTAGATCCTTTGAATCCATGTTTTTCGGTTTTTAAATTAAATCTTGTGCATCCATGCTGAGGCGGTTTCATTTCATATTCCACAGGAAGCCTATGCTGAACCCGGATTGCAGTCAGAGTGCCTCGCTGTGCCAGAGGATCAGATCCTCTGCATCGATCGATGGTGAGGCGGTTTCTTGGTTTTTTAATTAAGTCCTTTGAATCCATGTTTCTTGGTTTTTCTTAATTAAATCCTTTGAATCCATGGTGAGGCGGTTTCCTTGGTTTTTTAAATTAGATCATCTCTGAGGCGGCAACATAGATCCCTCGTTGCACAGAAAGCGAGAGAAACGAAATTCAATATGACCGGCATCGAAGCGTTTTGAGGAGAAATTCCTGAGATCCTCCTGTAAAGTGAAGATGTTAAAAGATGGAGTTGTAGGGCGTATACGGTGCACAATGTTGGTACAATAATAGGCCGGTGCTTGCTCCGAATGGGTTTCTACGGTGTAGTATCCAGCAGTGGACTTACGCATCGTCTGGCCATTCTCTGAGATTATTCCTAAGGGCAAAGAAAAAGGGATTGCGGAAAGCCCTAACCCTTGCAAATATCATGTCTATGTGGATTCATCCCTCAGAGGTAAGCCTGTAAGCATTTTCTTGACGTACTATGTTAATTTTGTTGGGTGTCATTGTCGATTGAACCAAGGAGAATACGGGATTTCATGAGAAATGCATACATACATGTGTGATAAAAAGAATGTTCAGATTTCACTGTACTTCTTCTTGTAAAATAATTCATTCATTTATAATTTATAGTAATCGCTGTGATGATGTCATGATTCTGATAATAAATTTAATGTATTGCTGTGAAAAAACATTGGTTCTCCTACTCCAAGCTTCCAAAATCCAAAATCGTCAAACTCTATTTTGCAGATGTTTTGCATTTAATTGATTATATCTTCTAATTTGATAAATATTCCCACTGAGTTGTAGGTTATATTCCCGGAGTATGATGACATGGGTTCCGTCTCAAAACATCCTTGAAACTCATCTCCTTTCCCTGAGTCTTGGCATACCATAGCTAAGGATATATCATAAACCTGGGCCGAGGTTTCTCATAATCGGCATAACCATGATCTGACGTTCTCCCTTGACCAATTTACTTGTACCTCATGTCTCATGTTAGATGTGAGGAGCACCAAATAGACATGAAAAATGGCCTTTATTCTGTGTTGGGCCAACAGCGTTTTCTATTTGTCCAAATTTGCAGTTATTGATTTTTTGGGCTTGGATTTGCTTAACAGTTATTTGCAATTATTGATTTCTTGGACTTAGGTGCTTGGATTTGTTCACAATTATTTATTTGCAATTGCAGTTATTGATTTTTTGGGCTTGTATTAGGTTAACAGCTATTTGCCATTATTGATTTCTTTGACTTGTTTACAGTTATTTGTAATTGACCTTAACAATCCTCCTAATATGACCGTAAATCACTTTTTGAAACCTCAAAGTCAAAACCATAATCATTCTTCTCATAATCCAAAAGCTTCCTTCCGGCCTTTTATAATAAAGCGAACTAAATTTGCTAAGTTATTCATTATATCCGGAGAACTTGAATTACAGTGGCTTTGGGAATTTAGATTACAACATAAATGCTAAATTATTCATTATCTTTAAAGAACTTTGTATACTGCTTTTGGCACAGCAATGTTTTCTATTTTTCCAGATTTGCAGTTTTATTGATTTCTTGGGCTTGGTTGCTTGGATTTGCTAACAGTTATTTGTAGAGATTTTAGATTTTAGTTTGGAACACGGAACTCCAACTCTACTCCAAATTTTCTAGAGAACTTTTCCTTTTGAGAAATTTACTCATCTAGTTTACATGCCTTAGAATAGTCACTCTCAGTCACCCGTTGTGTACTTTGGCTATTATTTTATTTTGGACGCATATACATGGACAGTGAATATGTTGGACTAGTTATTTTGTAAAAAAATAACTTGCCGTTGTAAAAACAAATATGGGGTGTATACACCTGGAATTTGATGAGAATTTGTACACCATTGCATATTGTGTGGTGGAGCCCATGCCAAATAGATTATATATTATATGCTATGTGGAAGTATGGATGGCTTTTGTGTTTCCAAATAGATAATAGATTATATATTCCAAATGAATGGTTTTTCTGTTTCTCCCTTGCCCAGTCTCCCAGTGCAGCGTCCCTTCTCCTAGATCATTCCGGGCAGTGCAGCAGCGTCCATTCTCCCAGTGACATTGAATCTAAGCAGGAAAAAAGGAAACCATTTAATTTCTTCCCTTAAAGGTAAGCGTTTTTTTGAAACACATATTTAATGAAAAAAAGAATAGATTCATTTAATTTCTTTATTTCTTGTATGACCTTTCAATATATGTATGTCGTATTAAATACCTTTCTTTTACCTTTTACTAGTCAGAAAATAATTATTTTCTTACTGTCAAATTTCAAAACTTTTGAACTCCATGTTGCGCTGGGAATGTATTAATTACATTTCTTTTTATTTTTACTAGCCAGAAAAATAATTATTTTCTTACTCTCAGCTTTCAAAACCTTCAAACTCCATGTTGTGCTAGGAGTGTTTGATGGATTATATCTTTTAATTGGATGAATATACCCAATCCGATGTAGGCTATATGCAGAGTCTAATGGCTTGTATTGCATGGATATATCACTGTTGCAGAAAAAGATACACCATAATGCAAATGGTGTAGAGGGTTAATTCAAATTTTTATATCAACTTTCAATTTATTCATTGCTTTACTTTCATTATATCTCTATGTTCTAACCTTTGCATTCACTTATCAAGTTATTAAATTAGGTTAGTCACTTTGTTTAAAATATTAAATTTAATTCAAAAATTTTTTGCTACTTTATAGATAACCATAGATGACCACTAAATTTTAATAATTGTTGTGTTTTTTGCAGATGATTTAAATACATGAAGAAAATACAAGCATGCTAGGATAGATGAACTATCTACATGTCATGACAGAAGATATGAATTCATTATGTTATTGTGATACAAAATAAACTAGTAGTGATTTATTTTTCATCTTTCTTTTGTAATTACTCTAAAAACATTATCATTATAATAAAAAGTAATATTTTGTTTGAAAGGGCTAAAAGCCCTTTCTCATTGCTCTCGAGGATGGACCATGACTGTCCTCAAGGGTTTGTGTCCTTTTCTCCATTTTACTATTTCATTTACTTTTATTTATTTATTTTAGAACTAGATACTTTTAGTTTAATAAATTGCAAACTAAAAGCTTTTAATATATAAATTGATTGATGTGTTTTTCTATTACTTAAATTTACATGTAGAATTTTGATCCTACTCCAAGCTTCCAAAATCCAAAATCGTCAAACTCTATTTTGCAGATGTTTTGCATTTAATTGATTATATCTACTAATTTGATAAATATTCCCACTGAGTTGTAGGTTATATTGCCGGAGTATGATGACGTAGGTTCTGTCTCAAAACATCCTTGAAACTCATCTCCTTGCCCTGAGTCTTGGCATACCATAGCTAAGGATATATCATAAACCTGGGCCGAGGTTTCTCATAATTGGCATAACCATGATCTGACGTTCTCCCTTGACCAATTTACTTGTACCTCATGTCTCATGTTAGATGTGAGGAGCACCAAATAGACATGAAAAATGGCCTTTATTCTGTGTTGGGCCAACAGCGTTTTCTATTTGTCCAAATTTGCAGTTGTTGATTTTTTGGGCTTGGATTTGCTTAAACAGTTATTTGCAATTATTGATTTCTTGGACTTAGGTGCTTGGATTTGTTCACAGTTTGTTATTTATTTGCAATTGCAGTTATTGATTTTTGCAGTTATTGATTTTTTGGGCTTGGATTAGGTTAACAGTTATTTGCCATTATGGATTTCTTTGACTTGTTTACAGTTATTTGTAATTGACCTTAGCAATCCTCTTAATATGACCGTGAATCACTTTTTGAAACCTCAAAATCAAAACCATAATCATTCTTCTCATAATCCAAAAGCTTCCTTCTGGCCTTTTATAATAAAGCGAATTAAATTTGCTAAGTTATTCATTATATCCGGAGAACTTGAATTACAGTGGTTTTGGGAATTTAGATTACAACATAAATGCTAAATTATTCATTATCTTTGGAGAACTTTGTATACTGCTTTTGGCACACCAATGTTTTCTATTTTTCCAGATTTGCAGTTTTATTGATTTCTTGGGCTTGGCTGCTTGGATTTGCTAACAGTTATTTGTAGAGATTTTAGTCTGGACCACGGAACTCCAACTCTACTCCAAAGTTTCTAGAGAACTTTGCCTTTTGAGAAATTTACTCATTTAGTGAAGTGATAGTAGTTTTGAGTCCATGGAGATGAAAGATCTCCGCTTAAACCTCACATATCACAAGTTCACTCTCCTGAAAACTCTTAAATAAAACACTCTATTTACGAAGTATCAAAAATTCCAACTTAAATTCAGATTGAAATTGAACTACATTCCAAAAGCATAGAATTAGAAAAGGCATCTGCGAAGATTATTTCATAAAGTACGTAATATTTACCATTTGATATTACCATTTACGAAATATCAAAGAAATTCAAGCACATTCCAAATTTGAGTGAACATTCCAAATTTGCACCGAATGTGAAGAGAATTTTTTTCAAAGGAATCTCAATCTTTTACCCGAATTTCAAGAAAATCATCTTAGGCTTTTTCGTTATATACGTTGATCCACTCCTTAAGGGATCACAGCTTTTTTGAAATACACGAGGGATTTCCCGGAAATAGTTGAGGGATCACAGCTTTTTTGAAATGCAAGAGGGATGACCCATAAATAGATGAGGTAGTTATTGAAGGAAAAGAAATGAATAATTATATTGAATGCATGACCACGAAAAGCAGAAGACCACAAAGGGCCTGCGCGAGGATTACGTTATCGGCTATCAAATATTCCACCTTAAATTCAAATCCAATTTGAAGGTTGAACATTCCAATTTTGCTCCGACGTGGATGCGAAGAGAATTTTTTGAAAAGAATCTCAATAGAATTTCTAGAAACGCATCTCACGCTTTTTCGTTTAGATGTTGATCCGCTCCTTTAATAGATCACAACTTAGCTTTTTTGAAATATACGAGGGATGGCCTGGTATCAGCTCCTTTGAAATATTACAAATTAGATTTTTTGAAATACAAGAGGGGTGGACTGGGATTCAAACGAATAGTTCGAGGTTATTTTGTATTTGCAACGGAATTTTTTTGTATGTTTGGATGCATTTTCTCTTGTTTATGTATGTCAATGTTTGTGTAGCTGTTACTCTCTGTTCGTTACTCTGTTTCTATCTAAATTGTCTTTGTGTTGTGCGTCTGTACCATGTAGCATTTGATTTGATGGAGAAGAGCCTAATTGTTTCATCATTTGCATTTGTAGTAAAAGTGTCTCAGATATTTGATTGTATTTGAAGTGGAAGTGCTTCCTGTTGTTGATGTATAATTCTGTGACTCTATGCTTGTGGTTCCTGTTGTCGATGTATAAGTTTGTGACTCTATGCTTGTGGGTTTTTCCTTCTGTTTGGTCAGAAGGGATGTTATTTAAATCTGAATTCGACCAAGAAGATCAGCCAATGCATGAAAGTCTACCCAGGGATGCATGAAAGTCTACCCAGGGATGGATGGAGGTATTTACACGGGAGAGTGGTGACAGTGATATTGGTTACAACCATGATTGAAAGGTATGTTTTATTTATTTATTTTATATTCATAAATTGCATAAATTAGAGTAGAATTTTCATTTTTTATGTTTTTTTTTATTTCTATTACAATTCCTCCTTCACTACCTGCCTGACCCAATTTTTTCAATTCCTTCTTCACTACGTGCATGGCCCAATGTTTTCAAATATTTATGTTGTGTTGTTATTGCTCCATATCTCATAAATATGTTATCTACTTGTTCTTTAATCTTAATTGTTATTCAACAATTCCATTAATTCCCTTTAATTTTTTTGTTTTCTTTCCATTTTCTATATTTGTTATTGGTCCTTAATGGCATTAATTACTTATTATTAATAATCTAATGTTATTATTCGATTTGGATTTTTTTCTTAGTCTTGATAAGCAATTTCATTAATATTATTGCAATGTTCTTTGTCATAAAACTTCTCTCCCTCCTTCTCCCACAATATTTGGTGAAAGCTTCTCCTAGCAAATCTGGTGGTGTTTGAGTCTTCTTTGTCAAATCTAGTGTTTGAGTCTTCCTCATGGAAATTTAAAAATTCCTTTAGTCTACAATCATTGCCATATTTCCAGTCCAATCCTCGGAAACAGGGGATCAAAGTCCTTCCATCTATAATGGTTGGCACATTTAGAGTCCAATCTTCAGGAAACAAAGGGCGGGGATCAAAGTCTCTCTAAGCTACTTTGTTGAGATAACTGCTGGAAAACAAAATTAAAACCTAAATCTAAAACACTTAAAATCCAATGGAATATAAATAGGATTTTAAAACTATATCTATTTATTGCCTCGCACATGTCAGTTAAGTTGCATGCATATAGAACCAATGCAAGTGATTATTAACAGGTTTCAGTTTATGATTTTATTAGTTAATTATTGCTCTCTTTTATTTTATTGGGTAGTAGTGTATCTCAACAACATCAATATTAAGATTTATTTTGAAAAAAAATATTTTTAAAATATGTTTCTATTTATTATATCTATATCATAAAGTGTAATGTGCATTAAAATTTTGTATGAAAATTATGTAGTTAAGAAGTTTAGTTTAGCGAAACTATTAATTCAGTGTTTTATATATAT
>APFE030024592.1:2633-22786 GCA_000404065.3 Pinus taeda
CTGCTATTTAAACAAAAGAAGTGATAAAGTTTGAATTCATGCATGCCATGCTCAGCTTTCAATTTTGTTTAAAATTTATGTTTTCCACTGTCTAGAGAGGATTCGAATTCATTGTTCGCCCTCTTTAGCCTCTCTTCTTTCCTCCTTGTTCATCTTTTTCAACTAAAGGCATCAGCATAAACTCCTACCTTGCCCCAAAGACCCACCTGCAAAAACTGAGCTCAATCCCCGCACCCTGAATTGCAGTCCCTCCAATTGCCACCAAAAAAACCAAAAACTTTAAATCAATCCCCCTTATCAATTTACTAGCCTAAAATCCTTGTTCCTAATTGGTCAACTCATCCTATTGACAAATTCATCGAGTTTTGACCCGAGAGAGCCTTCTCATACCTCGTAGGGCTAGCTACGAGGTGAAATGGTTTGATGTAGCTTTGAGGTTTGTCTATCTCAGCCTGGGTGAAATCTCAAACGCTAACACCTGGAAATTTGACGATTTGGTGTGCAGATAGGGTTCTGTGGTAGCTGCAGAGGGTATTGAGGCTTGAACTGGATGTTTGCTGCTTAAATTTGGTGTCTGCAGTGTCTTCAGGTGGAAAAAGGTGGCTAAATTGGTTGCTCAAAGGTTCAGGGTGTCAGAATTGGTTTAGCAGAGGTTTACAGTGAAAATGAGCGAAAAGAGAAAATTGGGGCTTTTTTGGCCTTTTAACCAATAACGGTTAGATTTTGGCACGAGTATTATTGAATGAACAGTGGACAATTTTGGTTTTAGGCAGGGAGGTGGTTTTGTGTGATATCACACCGCTTTTGGATGGTGGGAGGTATTTTTTGCGAGCACGCGATATAACCTGGTGTTGCCACATAGCCAAACAACGCTCGACAAAAACCATGAATCTCGCATGCTCTTAGGCCGTTAACTATCAGACGATGAATCCGTGTGATATGGTTGTGCACTGTTGGATCTGGGGGTGGGAGATTGGAAGGATATCATGCAGTTGAGTTGCACAGACGAAGTCGAGAAAGTGGTTGGTGGGGCCCAGGGTTTAATTACAAAGAACGTAATTAATTAAAAGGTAATAATAGGATTTTTAATATAAGTTGTTGGTTAATAAAGGTGGGACCATGGATTATATGGCAGGGTTTTTTAACTGCACCAAGGGTTGGTGGGTTAAAAAAGCTGTCGGGAAATTATAACGTGGGGGATTTATAAAGAGGGACTTTGGGAAGAACTTAGGATAAAGGGGTTTTGTGGGTTTTTTAAGGGGAAATGGAAATTAATAAGGGGGGAATGTAATATTTGTAATGGGAATGGGTTTCACACTAGGGAAAGGGGTTTTGGGAAGGGGGAATGATTTTTGAAGGGTAATATCTAGGGAAATGTGTGAAACCAAGGGAATAAAAGGTCAAAATGAATGGAAAGGTTTTTTACAAGTAATGAAGGGATAATGAGGGGAAATTAGCAAATAAGTATGTGGGGGTCTAGTGAAATGAGGGGAAATTAGTAAATAGACTTTGTGTGAATGTCCTTTCTCTTTCACAATTCCGCCTGCACATGGAACATAGGATTAAGCATGATGAATGTGCTTTTGACTCAGCAACCTTGTGCATTTGCAACATTTCTTCTACCTACCCTTTATTTACCCTGGCATTTTCTCTCTATTCATTGGATGCATTTGAGCTTGTTGGCCCTTTATTTCTTTTTCTTTTGATAAGCAAACTATCTAATTCTAACCTTATAACTTCCAATGGCATATATTAAACTGATGAGCTCATGTTTATTCTCTACCTAACTACTAATCTGCCAATATTATACAGTTTGGCTAGATCTTTATTCCCTATCAATCAACATGAAATTTAAAGCATGAATGAGTCAAGATTAAACTATTTAACCATCATGAATTGTGGCATTTTTGACAAATTGCACACAATATTATTTTGCAAAGTAAAGTAAAAGGAGTGGCATTTAAATTTGCACACTTTCATGATCTATTTTTATCTCTTTTGTGGGGTTCATATATTTTAGTTTTTTTATATTTTTCTTTCTTTTTTTCCTTTTATTATTCTTTTAGGACATACCCGCTTTACATTTTTTATATTAAATATGGGAAAACATTTTGCAAAAAGAAAAAGTATGTACACTATTACAATACTAGCCATATGCAATTCAAAATTATGAATCCTATTATTATAGGACCCTAACAGGAAGGTAATACTCACTTAGTTGAGTGATAGAGTCATGTAGTTCATTTCACATCCATCATAGATTTTGGTAAAAGCTTAGGGGGAGCATAATTAGAGAATTCAGAATGCGTAGAGCATCCCTATTGAGGAGAATATCTTGGTCTGCCCTTTTCCGTTGATTTCAAAGGCGGAGAGTATCTTGGTGTTGTGGTTTCCATCAAATCCAAAGGGGGATATTGTTGGCATTATGATACATGTGTTGTCCTTGATGGCAAATCACATATATGATGAATGATGGAAGTTCATAGTGCAATAGGTTAACAACAAAGTATTACAGATCAGACTCCAAAGGTTGAAGAAAGATAATGGTTTAAGAAGTATACGCTAGTTAAACTTGTTCAAGTAGCATATACATACGAGTTCACAAAACAAAAGCAGCGTATACGCACTTCCACAGAAAGAAAAGCACCTATGGTATGGAAAATTAATGAGAATGAATACCAAGGGTTCCTACCATGGTATTGACCCATGGTAATGAGTGCGACAAAAATTCTTGATACCATCAAAGAATACCAGCAGCATAACTATGGTTTTGGTCCAAGGTATTGACAAAGGATCTAAGTATATAAGGAGGAGGAGATCAAAGGACCAAGTGTGCAAGTGAAGGGGTTTCCATGAATACTTATATATGAAGTATATTTTATGTTGTAAGGGCTATGGTAATGATATGATTCAAAATATCACATGCACCTTTGGATACAATGTTGGATGAGGATCATGAAACCTGAAATGACTTATCATCGTATGATATGATAATGGATGGACTAGATCTGAATGCTAACACATGTTTTATTCTGTAAATGTTATGATTTGGGTGTGGTTGAAGTCTAGAATAGTTGTGAAGTTTTAAGTTAGTATTTGCAGATATATACACTGGTTCGTCTTGGTGAAGGCATGTATACACGCTCGTTCGCCACTTCGAAGTGGCGTATACATTATGAAATATGATGTTTGAAGTTGCAGTTGGTTCTAGCTGTCGATGCAGAGTTCTCAGTTTTTCTTTGTGTTTTGAATGTTTAGATTGATTGATTGTGATCTTCTTTAGTGTTTATGGGTTTTCAGTGATTGGTTGTATTGTAGTGGTGATTGATTTTGACCTTCAATGTTGCGGATGGGTTGAGTATGAAAATTAGATGAAACGTGGCCTTCATATTTTGTTGTTGTGTACCAGGAGTATCCAGTCTGAAAATTTACGAAATGTGGTCCTTGGAGGAAGAGAGAAGGTTGTAGCCTTCTATAGGCTGGCGCTTACGTACTGGTAAACATATCAGTCATTACAAGAGCCAAGGGGTTGGATCTCCCTTTCAGTAGTAGCTGGAGAATAAGTGAAGGTTAGAGTCTTCTGTAGGTTGGCGCCTACGTACTAGTAAACACATCGGATAGTACAAGAGCTAGGGGGTTGTAGCTCCCTTCCAGTAGAAGCTGGAGAACGAGAGAATTTTGTAGCCTTCTGTAGTTGAGTGCCTACATATTGGTATGAGTCTGCACTAATACAAGATTGTAAACAGTATTTTATTATATTAAAAGAAGACAAAGACGACAACAGCAGGTGGTTTTTCTCCTGCATTGCGTTTCCACCTTAAATCTTGGTGTTCATGTGTGTTTCTTATGTGTGATGGTTTATTCTGTTATTACTACTCATGGTTTCTGTTTAAATGGTTAATAAAGTACTGATACACTAATTAAAGATTGACATATGATGAATTCACCGAATCATAAGTTCACTAGATATACGCTAGTTGCCTTCAGAATAGTTGTGTGCACACGCGGGTTCCCTTCACTGAAGTAGCGTATATAAATCTGATTATGAAATGAAAAATTTATTGATTTGATAATACTGATTCACCACTCACCCCTCCCCCCCTTTAGTATTATTCCCAACATCAAGCAAAAGGATTAATCACCCCTTCTTCAATAGTCGACCGTAATACTGCTATGTAGTCCCCCAAATTCCATAGCAAAGTCCTGAATTCGAGGAAAGATTGAAACTCACTACATTCCATAGGCATAGAACACCGAGAATCCCACCACCATTGGACCACCCAAAAGCAGATATAACCTAGATCAATCACAAACACAAAACCCACCTAGAGGATAAAAGGAAATAAAAAACAATTGGTTACAGGCTGAAAGAACCAATTTAGGATAGGAATTGAAATTGAAATTGAGTGAGTTATGAACCAATATACTAGAGCAAGGAGCATGCGAGTGATAAACTAGAGAAGTCTTAACAAAAATCAAATTACAATGCAAAACACAATTAAGATAGAAAAAAAAACCATTCTAAAACCATATAAAGAAATGATAGGATACCAACAACTGCATATGAAAACAGGGCTAGGGTGAGATATAATTGTAAATTCGCTTTCTAAGATAGGTGAATTGGAGTAAACCACCACCAATTCAATGACACACCCATGCTCTATGATATGGAGATATAAAATGAAGAACATCGGCCCCAACTTTTCTTCCTCGTGGAAAGAGATACAGAAAAATATAACCGTGTAAAAAAACCCCAATTGAGTAATTAGAAAACGAGAATTAACATACCTCACTTCAACTTGAAACTTGGAGAAGAGGGTGAGGATTGCACTTCGTCTCCACTGCCTTCCTTAACATGCATCTTCCACCCCATAACTACGACCCCACATTTATAATGGCCAGAGATTGACAAATATACTAAAGGAATGCCCTCCAAAATATTTTCATTTTGTCTGTGGATCACACCCCATCAGCGATGGAAAGAAACTTTTTTAATAAATTAGATTTTGTAGTTTTTCTTAATAAACTTATTATATCATTCAATATATAAAAAAAATTATGTTATTAAAACTACTTTCAATATGTTTAAATACTTCTCATACTCAATTTTAAAATTTATTAATAAATAACATTTTCAAATAAGGTTTGGGAAGAGTGGCAGAAAAAAGCAAATTTGGGATTGGTTTAAGGAATGGATTTACATGCATAAAATACTTTTATTTAGTATTAATTATTAATATTTGGTTAATTTTATTCAAATCTAAATCATTTTTTTTGGATTTGTATATATTTTTAGTAATTAAGTTGAATTAGAAACATTAAATTTTTAATAAATTTTATTTTTTTATTATACAAAAAAAATAACTAAATTAGATTTTTGATACAAAATATTTATGAAGAAAAAAAAAATTAAAAATGTTTAATGTTGATTTTTTCACTAGACTCCCAACATGCGCTGCAAAGAAAAACTAATTAACTAAGATGAAAACATTTATTAGATTATGTTGTAGTGGCTACAACCACCCTCCAAAATTTCGCCTTAGCTTCATTTTGGAGCCTCCCTACCAACCATCCTCAGTAGCATGTATTACACTGTCAAGTACATGAGATTTAGTGGTTTTCTAGCAGCTTTCCAGCGTGTGCATGAGAGCTTGCTTCACTCCACTCACAAGTTGCTACTCCGTACTTGGTCCAGTTGTTGGCTGAGAAACTCCCTTAAGAAAGTGCACAATTCTAGAGGGGAACTAGTCTTCCCTCTAGAAATTGTGCAAATATGATTGGTAGCCTATTGGGCTCAGAAACTACGCAATCCTGTCAGCTAACCTTCCTAGGGAAAATTGTGCAATCTGGCTTAGCAGTGCTGCTGAGCCCAGAAATTTCACAATTCTGGGCAGTAGTCAGCTGCTCCTCCCAGAAATTGTGAAATCCCTCTGGACAGTGAGCCTAGCTTCCTCCTAGAAACTGCGCAAAAAATCTCCCTCAGTCAAGCAGGCTCTTGCATGTGCCTTCAGGTTGACCAGTTCCACTTGGGACCAAGAAAAATTAGCTTGCATGCATGGGCTTCTTTTTCTCGAAATAGGAAAAGCAACATGCAAAAAGCATCCCTAGATTTTAGGGAGCTATTTTTAGCAGTTGGAGGTTACATGCAAAGATTGTTTTAGAAATTTTCCTCCAAGTGTCGCTTTTTCCTAGGTTTGTGGCATGGGTGTCATGAGTCTCAAACTTATTTATTCAACACTTCAAAGCTCATTCTTCACATCGATCTTGGAGCTCTGACATCCCATGGCACATCCATGAATCTTTGACACATCCAGCTCAGTTATTTCCAGATAAGTATGCTTAATTTGTCTTTTGTAGCATTTTTGTTGCTTTTTTTTTTTGTTTTGGCTTATGTGAGTGTTGTCTGCTTGATTTGTGTGAATGCTTTCTATCGTTTGCATGCATATTAGCTTGTACAAGCATCATTTCTTTTTTCGTTAGCATCTCACTGTTGTTGCATGCATGACATTATTTTGCACGAACGATCGCGATTCGGCGACTCATCTCACACACATGCATGTTGTTCCATTTTTTGATTCTTGCATTCATTATTTTCATGAATGATCATTCACCTCTTCTTACACTTATATCGCCATGTATTCACATCTTCATTTACTTTCAGTTTCCCATTAGTGGGTCTAGGCAACCTTGGCCCAGACTTTACCTCACCAAGACAACATTGCACAATTCTAAGTGGGAAGGCTCTGCCTTCCTCCCATAAAATGTGCATTTTTGGTGAATGACTATCCTCCAGTCTTGCCTTATGCAATTCTGAGAGGTAGTGACTGCTAGCCCAGAAAATTGCGCAATGTAGTCCCTGGGCCTGCATCACTTGCCAGTTGAAATTGTGCATTGTGCATTGCACAATCCCAACACCCAACAAGCCAACTTGGATTGTGCACTGCACAATTCCAGCAATCAACCAGCCTCCTGACAGTCTGGGATGCCTTTTTCTCAATTATGGCAGTCAGTTTCCTGACCTCCCAGTGAAAATTGCGCAATCCTTGCAAGTTAATCCCCACGTATGTTGCATGTCGTTCCTCAAGTTTTCTTTGGTTTTAGTTAATAGATTTCTTGCCATGCATGTCACCATGTCTCTAGATATAGTAGGTGTTAATTCGTCTCTCAATAGTTTAGGATCAATCGCCTACAAGAGTGTAGGATCAAAGGACACCGACGGAAGTGTGACTGAAGCAGCAATTGAGAGAATGCCTACGAGCTTGACAATCTATGAAGACACAAATCGGCTCGTAGACAAAGACATCAAGGTGAAACGAAAAGAGGTTAATGATGCATTCTTAGGCACATTTGGGGAATATCTTGAAGACCGCCAAGTCTATGTGAACATTCACAAGTCCGACTTGTATCGGATTGCATGTAGGTATCTCGCATTCCCATGCACGGACATGATACAATGGATCGTCTCGCGCACTGATCCCGAGACGATGAAATTGAGTAGTGTTAGCGGGATAGAGATTTCTACCTTCATGGCACATGATTATTAGTAGATGTACCATTTTTCGAAGTCATTGATCACTAAGGAGACACCCTTCAGCATACCCAGCAACAATGCCAACTCCAAGGATATCTTGAAGAACTGGGTGAAGGAGTTAGCCAAATTCAGGATGACACCAAACCAGATTTAGAAGACAGAGATGCTACAGAAGGTGTATCAACACTTAGTCATCTTTTCATGTCACTTGTATGGCTAAGAGAGCATCAAGACCTTCCTATAGAGTTGGGTGATCATGTCGGACCAACTGGACAGCGAAGGCAAAGCATGCAACTAGTCTGACATGTTGGCTCACAGGCTGAAGGAACAGGTAACAGGAGTTGGACAACCACCCAAAGGTTAGCAAGAAGAAATCTACATCCCCGCTTACATATTGGATGAAATCTTTGCCCGTCAAGAGTTCCTGGGCATGAAGTGGGCATGGACATCGGCATAAACCTCTGTTAACACTTATTGTAAATTGCTTTCCGAATGCAACTTCATAGGAGTTATCACACAACTATTAGATCATTTTGTCACCCCGGTGTACAAGATGATATTTGAGCAGGATCCACCTTGCATGTCGAAGGCAACAATGGAGGCATAGATCGATATAGCAGATTGGTATGCTTCACCGTCTGACACCTTCATATGAATGTATAGTGCGAAGAAGCCTCCGCATGTTTTGCCAAAGTTTTCCATGGACAAGCTCATCATGCAAGAAGTATTACCACATCTCAGCAGGACTATCAACTAGGCTGCACCAGAAGAAGAATGCACCTTGGCCCACTCTCTCATTACAAATCAGGTTGTACGAGATATGGAGCCTCAAACATGTGGACGTCAAAACATAGTAGATCAAGAAATACCCTTTCAATGTCTGAAGCTTCAATCTGTATGACCAACATTGTATTGTGAAAGTTCATTGCACAACAGTACAGTTTCAGTGGATCCACGGGATGTGTCATTGGGAGGAGGAAGACCCATGGAGATATTTTTACAGCTTCTCTAGGCCCAATGAATTTGTCGGCATCACTGTGGAATGGTTATTGAAGCAGCATCCAGGAGAGCAACATGAGCAACAGTAACATATGTAAACATACCAGCGTGCGACAAAGGAAAGAGGAAGATTGTCGATAGCACAGAGGTAGAACAAAGTTGCAAGTTTAGAGCAGAGCTACTTGTGAAGAAAGCAGCTTTGGCAATAGATGCGAAGAGGCAAAAACACGACAGGAGGATTGCGCAAAGGCAGAGAGAAAAACAAAGGATGGAGGAAATAGTGAAGGAGTTGCATGAGTTGAAGGAGAAACTCTCGAAGGAACAAGAGTTGCGTAGATAGGAGAAGGAAGTACAACAAGAATAGGTACAAAAGAGGGTGCAACATGTATAGATAGATGAAACTGCATCTGTATAGGTAGTCGAATCATCTAAACATCTGGCACTATGTAGAAAGGGTGAGCAGTCATAGGAGCAGGACTTCGCTCAAGAGATTGAAAAATCACTTGAGCAGATGGATATGGATATGGAGCAACAAGAGCTAGAGCAAGACATCGACATCATGCCTTACCACCAAGAGCTCGACCTACCAACTTCACAGGGTCCGGAAGTGGAGCAAGTCCCAAGCGACCAAGGAGACATTGAGATCCTTGGAGACAATTCGAAAGAAGATATGAACAACATATCATTAGATGATTCAAAGCATAGAGTTGTGAAATCTCACAGAGTGTGTACTCCGGATGACAACACATATCATGTGCATTTTGAGGAATGAGTTATCATGTCTGATGTGTGCAAGCATCCAACAACATTGTTTGATGCTACCAGAGCATGTGCCGAATGATCCAGGTGGCTCCAGAGACCCACACAGCATAAACAGGACTGATGGAAGCTCAAAAATCAAAGTGCTCAGAAGTTTCTCGAACCAAGTTTAGGTTGTTGATCTTGTCATCCTAATCATGGTGGTGTGAATGGTTTGTCAAACCCAGTATGTATGCGGAAGTTAGAAGCATTCAAAGTTTAGTTGACATTTTGTTGACTGGGTAGGCTTAAGGAGCCCACAATTTGGACAGAACCCGACCACCAGATTCTGGCTAACTCCAGCCAAATTCCAGGTGAAATTGTGGCCTAGTTAGAAAGACCCCTAAGGCTTTAAAATAGAATTTCAAAAAATGCATATGGTTGTTATTAAAATTAAAAATATATATATAATGGGAGTTATTAAAATTAAAAATATATATATAACGGGAAGTGGTGGGCCACCACCCCCACCACCCCACCATACACTAACTGTATTCCTTAATAGTAATGCGAGATCGGCAGGGTTTCCCCCACCGGGTGCCCCCATGAACGAGCCAACCCCATTAATTCATGTCATTAACACCAAACTATATCACCCATTAATATATCTGCCATAGTCAACAGCATAGATGGATGCGGAGTTATGGGGGAGGGGCACCCAATGTGGACCCGAACCCCATTCAAAAGTCATTTTATTTTAAAACCAAACAAACATGTAATAAAAATAGGGAGGGGCGAGATTTGATCCTCCAACCCCTCCTCAACCATTTTCCCATTTACCACTATGCCAAAACGAATTTCTTGTTTAATCCACCCACCAAAAACTTATATAAAACATCATTTGTCAGTGCAAGGACAGAGGGAGGAACCAAGAGCAGGCACAAATTTTGAGACAGGAGGAGACTGTGCACGTAGTTTGAGGCAACATTTTGCAGGAGCGATGAATTTTCACTTTGTCAGATTTTGACAAATTTTATATGATTTCAGTACTTCTCGATGTAACGAATGCAATGGAGTTGTCCGTTTATCCATCAGAGTTGTACATTTTTCATCATTTTTCAGTATGCAGGTGGAACCATGATTGTTGAAAAACAGAGAGTGGAACCATGATCCTTGAAATTTTCCTGAGGAGGTAATTTTTCTCCATGTCAGAATATAGTCAACTTTATAGTCGTTTTTCATGGTTTTCCATAGAGATTGCAATGGCAAGGTCAGAACCACCTTTTGAGTTGCATATTTCCAGTCCACCCATGGAGCAAAATCTTTGAGAAATCTAGGGGGAATCTAAAAGATTCCTTGAGCCCCAGATTCACAATTTCTCAGAATTCAAAAATTGGACATTCGATTTTGCACTATTCGATGCTACAGATCTGATGGTGTGTTCATATTTCTCATTCTCAAAATCTATTCTTCAGCCACTTTTCTAAGTGGGATGTAGGTGTCAGCATTCATGTGCGAGCATCCATTTCCATGCGATTGATGCCATGAGATCGATGGCATGAACAACTTCAGCAGTTTGACATCCACTTCTTCATATGGCTCTTGGTTGTGAGGTATATACAGTGTGTAAATGTACTTCTTTTTCTATGCATTGTGCTGCACAGATCCTTGTTGATGCTTGATGTGGGATCCTATTTCCTACTCATTTTCATGATTCCTACTTAATGTGATGCGGAATCATCTGTGTGATGTACTTATTGTCATGATTTGGCATGTTGTGTTTTGAGATCCCTTTGTTGTATGTTGATGGGATACTAATGTGTCACCATGCATGTTTTCTTTGAGATCCCTTTTATGCCATGTTGGCAGGATGCTCATCATGCATGAGTTTTTGTGTCATGCTGATAGGAGTCTTTTGACTGAGAGTTCCTGTAGTGGAACATCTTGTGGTGCCACTCCTGCGTGAGGGAATTTTCCTAGTATGATAATGACATCATCTCTTATGTACATCATTACTATTGACAACACTTAATGCAACGGCCTACACCATCCTAACGCTGGGGCCCGGAGATGTAGTCCCTCCTGGAAAAACTCCGTTATCAACGACTTATGTTTTCATGTGTTGATGACTGACGTGTTCCTCTTCTTTATAGCATGCAGATGTACTCATTTATGTTCTTTTAAAAATGCAATTTAGCACATCACGAAAGTAAAAAGGTCTTAGAAGGGTCCTTCGTCACACACGGACCTGGATCAAGTGGTATCGGAGTAGTCTTTGCATTGATGTGAATTGCAAGTGTGAAAAATGGAACGTGCAATGACAGAGAATGAAAAAATGATGTACAAGACCATGCTCAACATTTCCAAAAGGGTATAGATAATGTATGAAACTCTACAAAAAGAGACAGATGAAAAGGAGTGATTGCAGCTTCAGTTGCAAGCAATGGAAGAGGCCCTGGAAGAACTGAAGCATAACAAAAATAATCTTCAAACAAAGAACTTTGAATTGAAGATGCATCGACATGAAGAGAAAGAGGAAAAGCAGAGTTTGCTACGAAAGTTGCAAGCAAATTACGAGGCCTTGGAAAACCTACAGCGTGACCCATGTGAGGTAAAAAGTAGTTCTCTGAATTCATGTATGTGGCCTCATGATGATTTCGTTGTTTTTAAAAATCATACCATAGGAATTGGCTCCAAATTGTTGAAGAGAATGGGGTATGAAGGAAAAGGCTTGGGCATTAATGGCCAAGGCAATGTCAATCCCATCAAAGTAGAGGAATTACCGTGTTGAACAGGACTTGGGTATGTCAGAAAGGAAGTTGCGGAATGCACCACGACGGTTAGCGAACCACCAACAATAGATGATGAGCAGCCCTCATCAGTTCTTTCCAAATCGATAGAGGAGGTAAAAGATGTTGATTTCCTTTTGGTTTCATCTTCACATAGTATGGTTTTTGTTGGAGATTTGGAGATCCCAATTATAGGGACAAACATGAGGCTCCTTACAAGGATGAGGAACGAGGAGGAAGAAAAACTTGGTGTTGATAACCAAGGCATAACTCAACCATTCGAGGTTGTGCAGAGACCTCAATTTGCAGGTTCAAGATACACCAAAGGAGAATGCTCAAAGGTGTTGTATGATTCTGAGACATCATTGAAATCATTGAGGAAGGAGAATGATGGGAACCCATCCCCATTATCCCATGGTAGTTTCCATTATAGGGAAAGAGCTGAGGCAAGCTCTCATCGCCATACTTACACTAGAGATGGCAAGGAAAGGCATATCCAGTTTGATATTTGAATGGTCATTTCGATTATAATCATGTTGTTAATGATGAACGTAAAACATGGCATCGAAAAACATGTACCTTTTGTGGATTGCATAACCACACATTTTCTAAGTGTTGGAAAAGAATGGCAGCACACAAAAGGATGAGGCATGAAAGACCCTCTCAACAACAGGTAAAGAAACATGTTAAGCATATCTGGAGGAAGAAGGTGTATTGAAATCATTGCGATAGAAGTGGCCATCAAAGAGCCACTCGTTGGAGTCTCCATCCAGAGAAGCACCTTAAAGACAAAGTGTTGATGCATGAACTAGATGAACCAATTAAACCACCACAAGGAGGTGACCCATTCACATTTATAAGTGAAAAATTGTTTTTAGATATGTTAGCATTTCATGGTCATGCTTTTGTAAATAATTTGTTGCATTTTAAAATGTAAAAGTGATGATGTGTTTTCATCACTTGTTTAGCAACAATGATGTTTGATATTATTTTGGGTTGCATGTTAAACTTTGAAAGTGATGGTGTGTTTCCATCACTTCTCAAGACAATAGTTTTTGACCTTATGATTGTAAATCATGTGTTGCAGTGATGATGTGTTTTTCCATCACTCGTTGAAGCAATAATGATATGGTGGCCTTGTTTTTGTAACAGGGGTATTGTGTCCATCTTGATGTAAACTTGACCACCAAGTATGCAATATAAACTCATGGCAAGTGTAGGACGCTTGGGTCATTAGTAGGTCATGAAAGTCAAGCATGTAATCTGCGAAACAATGTACTATAGGTTGCAGAATGGCTCATCACTTAAGGCTTTGAAGAACAAAGGTGAAGGAGATGGAAGTGAGACATTTTCAAGATGCTTGTGATGCAGACAAGGTATATAGAAGTTACAGTTTATTTTTCATGCTTTTGGAGGACCAAAAGCTCCTCAATGGGGAGGATTGATCCAGGTGGCTCCAAAGACCCACATAGGACAAAGAGGACTGCTGGAAGCTCAAAAATCAAAGTGCTCGAAAGTTTCTTGAACCAAGTTGAGGTTGTAGATCTCGTCATCCTGATCGCAATGGTGTGAACGGTTCATCAAACCAATTCCATATGCGGAAGTTAGAAGTAGTCAAAATTTGGTTGACTTTTTGCTGACTATGCAGGCTTAAGGAGGCCACAATTTGGACAGAACCCGACTATCGGATTCCGACCAACTTTGGCCAGATTTCAGGCGAAATTGTGGCCTAGTTAAAAAGACTCCTACATCTTAAAAACAGAATGTCAAAAAATGCATATGCTTGTTATTAAAATTTAAAAAAATATATAAGGGGAGGTAGTGGGCCACCACCCCCACCACCCCACCAAACACTAACCGTATGCCTTAATAGTAATGCGGGGCTAGTGGGGATTGAACCCACCCAACCCATATGGGTCGGCCCCCACCGGGTAGCCCCATGAATGAGCCAACCCCATTAATGCATGTCATTAACACCAAACTGTATCACCCATTAATATATCTACCACAGTCAACAACATAGATGGATGCGGAGTTATGGGGGCGGGCCGCCCAATGCGGACCCGATCCCCATTCAAAAGTCATTTTATTTTAAAACCAAACAAAAATGTAATAAAAATAGGGAGGGGCAAGATTTGATCCCCCGACCCCTCCTCAACCATTTTCCCATTTTACCACTATGCCAAAACGAATTTCTTATTTAATCCGCCCACCAAAAACTTATATAAACCATCATTTTTCAGTGCGGGGATAGAGGGAGTGTTAGGACTCCACTATGTATCATTTTTGCTATATATTTTGACACCACTTCACTCTTATAACCATGATTAGAAAGAATCCCATTATCATCTTCAGTCACTTTATCCCAAGGTATACAAAAACCTCCTCTTTATTATATGTTTAATCTGTTTTACATTTAATTCCATAATACTCTTATATTTCATCATTAATTGAAGTGTATCATTGCTAACACAAGTCCAAAGATCGCAGATGAGTATATGCGGCCATTGCTGAAACAGCTGACTCAGTTGCTGAAACAGCCGTCAAACACGCAAATCCCGTCAAGCGTAATTTGAGATTCTGGAAGAAGCTTTTTGTGGAATAGCGGCAGTAGTATGAAGACACGATTACCTGGATCAGCCTGAAGATAGCAATCTTGTTATCTCTGTTGTAACAATACCTTTTTATGAAGAACAGAATAATCCTGTTTTGGGAAAAAGAACAGATTCGAGATAATATGGATTCACTCTCATGTAAATTTTAAATGATGTCTCCTCTTTAAAAAGAGGAGACATCATCATTAGAAGGGTCAGGTGGTTGTAAACTAAGAGAAGTACATTGTGTGAGAACTGGAGCTAGTCTCCATCTATAATGTATCAGTTACTTTGACAGATGAATAAATTCTTCTTTTGAGCGTTCCAATTTAGTTCTTTCCCCCGGGGAATCTTGTGAGAGGGAAAGGGCCCGCCTTCCTCACAAGATTCACCCTTGATTCCTGTATTTTGTTTAACTCTTTGTGTGTCTTGCATTTTACTTTAATTCTGTTGTTGGACACTAGTTACACAGTGCAGTAATACTCTGTTCCTTTGACACTGCGTGTATTGAATGCATTTATTCTGAAGTTGAGAAATCTGTTTCTATTGATTGTATGAATGAATGATGTCGGGAAGCAGGTGCTGAAGATTCCTGTACAAAGGAATAGGGTCCTGCCCCATTACTTATCTTCCTTTGTCTGAAGTGTGATTAGAAGCAAGAGAACAAGTGCTGAAGGTTCCTGTTCATAGGAATAGGGTCTTGCTCTCTTGAAGTCACCTTTCTTACAGTGTGATTAAGTGTCAGGCTTCAGGTGCTGAAGTTCCTCACTAAGGAATAGGGTCCTGTTCCTGCCGTGGTTGATTGATTTCTCTCTTTACAGATTGATTTTCCTTTGTTTTGGTTGTAACTGCAGTAGAGAAATTATTTCTGCTATAATTAAATCGACTTCAGCTTTGATTAAGTAGAATGAGAATCAGTAGATTGGTAAGATTAATAATTGTGTGTTCTCCTTTTACTACAACCTTGTTTCTGCTTTTGAAATTGAGCATATCCAGTGCGTGATTATCTTTGAAATAAAAAGACTTCCTCGGGTTGACAATTTATGTGGAGCTTGAATTGCGAAGCAATTAAAGCGACCAACATTTTGGCGCCGTTGCCGGGGAAGGTAATTATAGATTTCAAAAGCATTAATCTTTTCATACTAAATGTGCAGATTGTATGAGAGGACGCGGAAACCAGAAGAAAACTAACCCCACAGGTGGCAAGGGCTGGGGAGGAAGAAAAACTTTTATCGACGAGATCGTATCAAAGGCTGAATCATCACAGAGATTAAGCTCTCGAAAATCAAAACTTCAGCACTCCCCACAGTCAGATTACAAAACAGAGGAAGTTGTGGGTCCTGAAAATATAGAAGAACCAGCAGTCAGTGCTGGAGAGTCAGAGGAAAGTGTTAGTAGATCAGCAGAGTACATTGAGGAAATAGTAGAAAGCGTTGGACGACCGGTATAAAACATCGAAGAGCCAATAGAAGATCTCGACGATCGAGCAAGTGCAGTAGGAGAGCCAACAATGGAAGGAAACAATGATGGTCTCTTTGGTGGAGGACATGTAGATCCTGAAGAAGAAAGAAGGGATGAAAATTCCCTCTCTACCTTGGGATTCCCTATCAGTGACCTCCCTGCAGGAACAATGAAAAATATTCCATTGTCTGCTTTACCTAACTTTCATGGTTTATCCTCTGAGGATCCGGATGAATTTCTTTTTGAATTTGATATATTATGCAGAAGTTATGACTATGTTACTAATGCTCAAAAGTTGAAACTGTTTCCAGCCACCTTAAAAGGGAATGCCTTAAGATGGTTTATGAGCCTTGGAAGTCAGGTAATCACAACATGGGAGCAGATGAAACAAAAATTTCTGCTTAAATATCAAGACTACTGCCGGACGAGAGAAAAGAAGGATGAACTATTTAATATGACACAAAAGCCGGATGAAAGGCTGGAGGACTATATAGAAAGGCTGCAGTACAACACACAGAGATCTGATCATCCGGACATAAGTAAGGAAATTCGCAAAACTATTACTTAGAGGGTTAAGGGATGATTGTTTAAATATGTTAAACATGCTTGCCAAGGGAGATATATCTAAGGAATCATATAATGAGATCTGTGAACTTGCTAAGAGGTGATCTAGGGGAGTTGCAAGAAACAGAACAAGAGATTCCACCTATTCAAGAGTACAGAAATCAGCCAATGGAGGAGAAACAAGAGCTGAAATAGGTAACTTACTTGAAGAATTTAAAACTAAGATGTTAAGCTCTTTTGCTTCACAAATTGATACTTTGCAGGTTAAGAAGAAGCAGGTCGAAGCAGAAGCAACTCTGGCTATCTTTTGCCCGAAGTGCAGAGACAAACATCCACTAAGGGAATGCCCAATGGATAAAATACCGATCTGCACCATTTGTGAGAAAGATCATGAGACACAACAATGCCCATCTCTGCCAGGAATAAAAGCAGCATTACAGCCAACGGAGGAAGAAGCTGAAGCAGTTTACTAGCTAACTCAAAGAAGACAATGGAAACCAAAAGGACAAGGTATGAACTCTAGCATGCCATTTAATCGTTGGAACAATTATTCTGCTTCCGGCCAAACAAATTACCCTCCCTTCAACCAAATGCAATACCCACCCTTTAATCAAATGAGTTTCCCACCCATGCAGCAAATGCAAAACCCTCTCTTTGTTGATCCTTCAATGTGGACTCCTTGGCCCCCACAGCAGCCATCTTCTTTCAACCCTTGGAATTCAAATTGGAGAAGTCAACAACTTCCGTATCCAAATCAATTGCCTCAATTCCAACAACCACTCCCTCTACCATCAAATGCTCCACCAAATAACCAAATGAGACCCCAGCTACCTGTGCAACCAAATCCTAACCCCAATAATAAAGTTGTGCAAGTTATTGATATCCAGAATCAGTCTATATTTCCTACTATGCAATGTAATGATATTCATTTGAGATCTGGAAAAATAGTAGAACCTATTATTAATGACATAACTCCTTCTGATTCGGATAAAAACAAAACTGAGAAACATAAAGAAGCACAACAACCTTCTAACAAGAATGTTGAAATAACAGAACCACCATTCCCCGAGCATCTGGTTTTAACCAGAACTACTGAAACACCTGCTTTTAACTTTCTAGGGGAATTGCAAAACTTGTATATTAAAATTTCACTTTTACAAGCATTAAAAGATGTACCAATTTATGCCAGAACATTAAGGGATATTTGCGTTAAGAAACCTGGTAGGAAAACCAAGGATCCCCTTACAGTACATGTGATGGGGGACTTGTCTGCATTAATGTCCGGAAAAGCCCCTCCTGTGAAATATGGTGACCCTGGTCACCCTACTGTCACAGTTCAGATTGGTAAAACAATGATTCCCCGAGTTCTGGTAGACTTAGGTGCTGCAATTAATATAATGACTCTTGAAACCTCACAATTGCTACAGCTGAATAACACAATCAGAGATACACCCACCATTTTAGAGTTGGCTGACCGTTCTACAATTAAACCTGAAGGAGTCGTTGAGGATCTACTTATTTCAGTTGAATCCTGGAAATACCCAGCCGATTTCGTTGTATTGCAGACGAAAACAAAGCTGGGGGGACACCCCTTAATTCTAGGAAGACCATGGCTGGCCACAGCTGATGCTTTTATTAGTTGCAGATCTGGTTCAATGACGATCTCTAATGGTTATGAAACAAAACAGCTTACTCTTTATCCCCACGCTACACCAGTAGTTAATAATGAAGATTCTATATGGATGGAGTATGATGATAATGTTGTTCAGCCTATTTTAACCATTGGGCAAGCTTTGACTCTAAAGGACAATACAGAGGATGAAATAATTAATAATTTTATTTGTGAACCTTCTTCTGTCATTGCTGAAACACACAATCAATTAACTGCAATTTTTGAAACTGATGTGCAAGAAAAGATTGAATCTGAAGATCCATCCCAGACTTTAACCAAAACCTCATCTAAAAGTGTGACAGTTGAAATTGAACCCGGCAAAACATTAAACAAAAATCCTGATTTAACAGATGTTGAAACACAGTAATTAATGAAGTTATTGCATTAATATAAGGAGGCATTTGCATGGGCTTACACGGATATGAAAGGCATTTCTTCTGAATTATGTACTTATCGAATTTACATTAAAGAAGGATGCCGACCTGTTTGTCAACCCCAAAGACGAATGAACCCTAATCTACGAGAAATTGTTAAGGAAGAACTTCAAAAATTGCTTAATGCAGGATTTATTTATCCCATATCTGACAGTGAATGGGTTTCCCCATTAGTAATTGTCCCTAAGAAAAACGGGAAATGGAGAGTATGTGTTGACTATAGAGCTTTAAACAAAGCTACTCAAAAGGATCACTTTCCTTTACCTTTCATTGATCAAGTGTTGGACAGTTTAGCAGGGAAAAAGTTCTTTTCTTTTTTGGATGGATTCAGCGGGTATAATCAGATAAGAATTGCACCCCAAGACCAAGACAAGACCACCTTCACTAGCCCCTGGGGAACGTTTGCCTATAGAGTTCTTCCATTCGGGCTATGTAATGCACCAGCAACTTTTCAAAGAGCTGTTATAGGAATTTTTTCTGATATGTTGAATGATTCTATGGAAATATTTATGGATGATTTTACCCCTTATGGTGTGTCTTTTGAAGATGCATTACAAAACCTTGAAAAAGTACTTAAAAGATGCATACAAGCTCACCTCGCCCTAAGTATTGAAAAATGCCATATGATGATGAACGAAGGAATAGTGCTTGGATATTTTATTTCATCTCAAGGTATTCAGGTAGATCCATCTAAAATATTGGTCATTCAGAATCTTTCCGTTCCTAAAACTCAAACTGATGTGAGAAGCTTCCTAGGGCATGCGGGATACTACAAAAGATTTATTAAAGATTTCTCTAAAATAGCTTCCCCATTATTTGTCTTGCTTATGAAAAATGTTGAATTTAAGTGGACTAATTCTTGTCAGAAAGCTTTTGCAGAACTCAAGCATCAGTTGTCTACTGCCCCTATTTTGAGGGGGCCTGATTGGAATCTTCTGTTTCACATATCTTCTGATGCTTCAGACATCGCAATCGGAGCTGTTTTGGGACAAGAGGAAAATCATCTTCCTTATGCTATATATTTTATCAGCAAGAATATGACCCCTGCTGAGCTTAACTATACAGTTACCGAGAAATAATTTCTTGCAGTAGTTTATGCCATTAATAAATTCCGACACTATATTACTGGTTATTCTACTTTTGTGCACACTGATCATTCAGCTATTAAATACTTAATGAAAAAGTCTGTCACAAATGCTAGAGTTACCAGATGGCTATTATTATTGCAAGAATTTGACATCACAATTGTAGATCAGCCTGGTAAAGAAAATGTGGTCGCTGATTTCCTTTCACGGTTAAAAACTGATAATGATATCCCAGTAGATGATTCTTTTCCTGATGAGCATTTGTTTGCAGTTTCTGCTCACTCTC
>APFE030024592.1:27343-82548 GCA_000404065.3 Pinus taeda
ACTCAGATTCCGATTCAGACTAGGGGTTGCCTGAGGACATGCAACATTTTTAGCTGGGGGGGATGTTAGGACTCCACTATGTATCATTTTTGCTATACATTTTGACACCACTTCACCCTTATAACCATGATTAGAAAGAATCCCATTATCATCTTCAGTCACTTTATCCCAAGGTATACAAAAACCTCCTCTTTATTATATGTTTAATCTGTTTTACATTTAATTCCATAATACTCTTATATTTCATCATTAATTGAAGTGTATCATTGCTAACACAAGTCCAAAGATCGCAGATGAGTATATGCGGCCATTGCTGAAACAGCTGACTCAGTTGCTGAAATAGCCGTCAAACACGCAAATCCCGTCAAGCGTAATTTGAGATTCTGGAAGAAGCTTTTTGTGGAATAGCGGCAGTAGTATGAAGACATGATTACCTGGATCAGCCTGAAGATAGCAATCTTGTTATCTCTGTTGTAACAGTACCTTTTTATGAAGAACAGAATAATCATGTTTTGGGAAAAAGAACAGATTCGAGATAATATGGATTCACTCTCATGTAAATTTTAAATGATGTCTCCTCTTTAAAAAGAGGAGACATCATCATTAGAAGGGTCAGGTGGTTGTAAACTAAGAGAAGTACATTGTGTGAGAACTGGAGCTAGTATCCATCTGTAATGTATCAGTTACTTTGACAGATGAATAAATTCTTCTTTTGAGCGTTCCAATTTAGTTCTTTCCCCCGGGGAATCTGTGAGAGGGAAAGGGCCCGCCTTCCTCACAATATTCACCCTTGATTCCTGTATTTTGTTTAACTCTTTGTGTGTCTTGCATTTTACTTTAATTCTGTTGTTGGACACTAGTTACACAGTGCAGTAATACTCTGTTCCTTTGACACTGCGTGTATTGAATGCATTTATTCTGAAGTTGAGAAATCTGTTTCTATTGATTGTATGAATGAATGATGTCGGGAAGCAGGTGCTGAAGATTCCTGTACAAAGGAATAGGGTCCTGCCCCATTACTTATCTTCCTTTGTCTGAAGTGTGATTAGAAGCAAGAGAACAAGTGCTGAAGGTTCCCGTTCATAGGAATAGGGTCTTGCTCTCTTGAAGTCACCTTTCTTACAGTGTGATTAAGTGTCAGGCATCAGGTGCTGAAGTTCCTCACTAAGGAATAGGGTCCTGTTCCTGCCGTGGTTGATTGATTTCTCTCTTTACAGATTGATTTTCCTTTGTTTTGGTTGTAACTGCAGTAGAGAAATTATTTCTGCTATAATTAAATCGACTTCAGCTTTGATTAAGTAGAATGTGAATCAGTAGATTGGTAAGATTAATAATTGTGTGTTCTCCTTTTACTACAACCTTGTTTCTGCTTTTGAAATTGAGCATATCCAGTGCGTGATTATCTTTGAAATAAAAAGACTTCCTCGGGTTGACAATTTATGTGGAGCTTGAATTGCGAAGCAATTAAAGCAACCAACAGGGAGGAACCAGGAGTGGGCACAGATTTCGAGACAGGAGGAGGTTGTGCATGCAGTTCAAGGCAACATTTTGCAAGAGGGGTGAATTTTCACTTTGTCAGATTTTGACAAATTTTATATGATTTCAGCACTTCTCGACGTCATGAATGTAATGGTGTTGTCTGTTTCTCCATCAAAGTTCTACATTTTTTGGCCATTTTTCAGTATGTAGGTGGAACCATGATTGCTGCAAAAACAGGGAGCGGAACCATGATCCTTGAAATTTTCATGAGGAGGTAATTTTTTTCCATGTCAGAATATAGTCAACTTTACATTCCTTTTTCATGGTTTTCCAAAAGGATCGCAATGGAGAGGTCATAACTGCCTACTAAGTTGCATATTTCTAGTCCACCCGTGGAACAAAATCTTTGAGGAATCTAGGGGAATCTAAAAGATTCCTTGAGCCCCAGATTCACAAATTTTCAAAATTCAAAAACTGGACAATTGATTTTTTGCACTATTTGATGCCACAAATCTAATGGTGCATTAATATTTCTCATTCTCTCATTCTATTCTTCAACCACTTTTCTAAGTGGGATGTAGGTGTCAACATTCATGTGCGAGCAGCCATTTCCATGCGATTGATGCTGTGAGATCGATGGCATGAACAACTTTAGCAGTTTGACATCCTCTTCTTCAGACGGCCCCTGGTTGTGAGGTATATGTAGTGTGTACATGTACTTCTTTTTCCATGCATTGTGCTGCACAGATCCTTGTTGATGCTTGATGTGGAATCCTATTTCTTACTCATTTTCATGATTCCTGCTTGATGTGATGCGGAATCATCTGTGTGATGTACTTATTGTCATGAATTGTCATGTTGTGTTTTGAGATCCCTTTGTTGTATGTTGATGGGATACTCATGTGTCGCCATGCATGTGTACTTTGAGATCCCTTTTATTCCATGTTAGCGGGATGCTCATCATGCATGAGTTTTTGTGTCATGCTGATAGGAGTCTTTTGATTGAGAGTTCCTGTAGGGGAACATCTCGTGGTGCCACTCTTGCGTGAGGGCATTTTCCTAGTATGCTAACGACATCACATCTTATGTACATCATTACTATTGAAAAAACTTAATGCAATGGGCTACACCATCCTAACACCGGGGCCTGGAGACGTAGTCCCTCCTGGACGAAATCCGTTATCAATGGCTTATGTTTTCATGTGTTGATTACTGACATGTTCCTCTTATTTACAACATGCAGATTTATTCATTTATGTTCTTTTAAAGATGAAATTTAACACATCATGAAAGTATAAAGGTTTTGTAAGGGTCCTTCGTTACACCTAGACCTGGATCAATGAAGCCACTAGCTCGATTCTTTGCTTCTTGATAGCAGAGAATGAGAGAATGGCTAAGGAGTTACAGACGTCCAAGCAAGGAGGAGGACTAGTTATAGCATCCGCCTGAGTAGAGTTAAAGAAGGCGATGCTGGATGAAGTATCATCCCTTGAGACAGTCATGCAGCTGTTGTATTCCAATTTTGGTACCGTGCATAAGGTAGTTGTCCATCTCAATGGTTGGAAGCAACGTCGTACTAGGAGAACATGTATCTTGTCAAATGTGCATATTGTTGTTGACTACATGAAAACATGGACAATGAGATACAAGGGAGCCCCGTTACACTTACCCAAGATGATGAAGCCCATAACATTTGAGCTAAAGGCACGCATCCATAGTTAGATCCAGAACTATGAAGATCTCCCATACCTCATCACTAGTTTGCAGGCTTCCCATGTGGGTATTCAGGAGTATGGATGTTGTTGTGCGCGCACATTTGATCCCATCTATTGAGACACTCACCGAGGCAAAGACGAAGGAATAAGTCTGACTGGAGCTTGACTCATACTTTGACGAGTTGATGCACATAGCTACCAGTGCAGACTCAATGATCAGTGTAGACACCATGCATCAATATGTCATTGTTCCAGTTGCACTCAAGACAATGATCCGCATGTTATTAGATGAGTTGGACGGAGGAGCCAGAGCAGTGTACCTAGATGCTACAGAGGCAAGAGTTCATTTCCAAAAAGATGTCACCATAGAGTACACAAACACCATTGTGGACTACCTAGCTTGGCATCAGTTCGCTACTATTAACCACCATGAGGATGTTGAATATTTGGTCTTCACGCAGTTGTTTGAGTCATAGTGATGTCTTGCATAGCTTTCTCAAGCCTATTTTGTCTTGCATGGGTACATGTGAAGGTTGTACGTAACGTCTTGTCAAGTGGAAGTTCAAGTGTCGATAGTTGGATGTAACAGTCATAGAGTAGATGAAGACTCATGAGGGTAGATGAACAGTCATAAAGGGGAATGTCAAGGGCCACCCCACCCTTTGCTATATATAGTCCCTCATAACTCATTGTAGAGGCTTTTGGTCAGCCAAGCTTCCTATAGGAGTATCTTAGAGAAATATTGGAGAGCATTATAACCAGCGTTCACTTCTCCATTGAGCAGAGCTAGTATATCTCTTTGGACGAGTAGGCGATAATGATTGTAACGTTCTGCTATCCAAACTAGTGGTTGGTCATGGTTGTATTGTATGACTGGAACTTTCACTTCTAATATAACAGGGCCAACACGTTTCATGCATATGTCATATTATATTTCATCTATATTGTTTACTCTAAATGATATATGTATCTGTTTCCTTACGCATGCATGTATGGCTTTCCTATATAAGTATGTATGAATCTTACTAAAATGTGTTGTTGGTTTAACCATCACTTTGGATTTCTAGCTTACTTTCCTTCTAGTTTGTGATGCATCTTTGCTCATGCGTTCCCTTCTTAACTTCGTTCTTTCATAGGTTTCCAAGTGGCGCACTCAAATCACCCTCCGTGTGTTATAACCGCTCCTACACCTTCCTTGACTTGCTGCATATGTCACACCCTTACTACCAACAGGCACATCTTACTTGCCTCTGTGCGCAACCGCGGTCAAGGCAATATTGTACGACCCACTACTGGGACTCATATACCAAACATTTTGAGGTCTAATTGGGACTTCTTACCGGGGAGATCCCTTGACATGTTGGCAGGTCAAGCACCATCAACAAATTAGTAGAAATTTATATTTTGGATTTGAAAAAGGAACATCTAAATAGAACAACACATTCCAATCAATATTAACTCCTTTTTAATCCTCGTTATCCAATATCAAACTATCCTTGTTAATATTTATTATCCTATATCAAGCTAGCATGGAGGTTAAGACCACACCAAATAACCTCGCTCCACTCTTGTTACATCGAAGGTGCTCCCCTATTGAAAATGGTCAGGCTAGGCATTTTCTACCTTTTTCATCTGCATTTGATATTTCTCGGTATGTTGTTTTGATATGGGTCAACTTTAACTTAAGAAAATAAAAGAATTACACCTTATTGTAAAATGGACCATTCTGTTGAACAAATTCTTTTATATATAAATGAAACCTATAAATAATAATCATAAATAATAATGAGGAACTTATCATGTAGGAAATTATTAGAATTGGAATAATCTCAAATCCCTAGGAAATTGGTGGGTGGGGAGCCACTGGCACAAATATAAATTTTTAAAATTATTAAAAGTAATGAACCATTTTGCTAAATAAAATTTTCTTATATATAAATGGATGTTATAAATAATAATGAGGAACTTATCATGGAGGAACTTATTAGAATTGGAATAGTCAATGATTGGGTATACACAAATCAATAATTGAGATTTTTAACTACGATTAACTTACATGGTCACTCGTTATATTCTGAGACCCACACAAGCTATCCAAAGGCAACCATAATTACTTCTGGAAAAATGAGAAAGAAAGAAAGAAAATTCTAACATCCACAAGGCTAAAGATAACATATGGGACCTCTTTTAGAGTGAAAAACTTGAAAAAAAGTATGCACCTCAAGAGATTTAATCCTCTTGAAAATGGATCTATATTGGTTCTATATATACATATAGAATGTGTAATTTTTCATTTTTAAAACTATATTTTTGAATGCATAAATGGATACAATGCCTTGAAAGTTTACATGGACACTTGGATTGTGTAAACTACACCACATAAATTTGCAATTCCAACAAATCTTTGCTAGACAAAATTTTAATTTAAATTTAAATTTGAAATTAATTTCTCCTTGAAAATGACTCCAAATTAATTTAATTATTTTTAAAAGGAGATAGCTAAAATTATAAAACATACCCCCTTCTTTATGTTGATTGCAAAATATCATGGAATCTGAAGGTCACTGCAATGAAATATTCTCTTTATTTAATCTCATTATCAACACACACTGACTTTAGTCATTTCTTGTGTGCAATTACATTTTTGGTGTGTCAGTGCCCAACCTATGGTAATGTTTCTCTTCATTACCTTGCATGCTATTGTACAAGCCCAAATAAACTCAACAATGAAAGAACACAATGAAAGAGCATTGTATTAATGATAAAATTACTTATTTATACATGTGCAATCTAGGTACGATACAATTGTGTCTCGGTAACTTATTAACCGTAAAAACAGAATGTAAAACTAATTACATATTATACAATAATAATTCCAAAGGATTAGTTAACATTCCCCCTTTAATATGAAGATACATTTGACATGCTGAGTAACATTCTGAACTTTTCAAATTTTTCACGTCCCAGTGGCTTTGTAAATATTTCTGTGATCTGCGTTGAAGTAGGAAAATGTGTCAAAAGAATAACTTTGGCCTCTACATAATGTTGAATCAAGTAATATTTGATGTTAATATGCTTGCTTCGATCATGAAACTTGGGATTCTTAGCCAGTTGAATTGGAGAAGAGTTGTCGATGAGTAGTGGAGTTGAAGCGTTTTGTTTCTCCTGCAAATCTTCAAGTATTTTGCGAAGCTAAATGATTTCTTTTGTAGCTTGAGTTTCTGCAACATATTCAGCTTCGGCGGTAGAATCAACAAGAGCAAATTTCTCGTGTGATCTCCAACTGATAGTTGTTGATCCATGATGCAGGAGCATCCAAACCTAGCCAGCAATGTGATGGAATGGTTACATGTTGTGGCTAATACAAGTTTGAAGGAAGATTTGGTTGTTAATCTTGTATTAATTTCAATTAAATGTAATTAATTAAGAGTGGCTTAATTCTGAATTGAAATTGGATAAATAGCAAGTGGTCCTCCCTGCGTGGAGATCAAGCCACGTAATCCAGTTTTTTTTAGACTAGGATAAGGTAGGAATTCTAAATATACATTTTAGATCTCCAAATATGGAGGGGATGGTTAAGTGAGTATATACGCAATCTCTTTTGTGTTAAAAAGGGAGAGAGCGAGAAGCATTATAAGGAGAATTAGTTAGGATAGGTGTGAGTTTTGGTTTTAGAGCGAAAGCTCAAATGGATGTGTGGATTTTTTATGGAGCAAGAGCTCAGAAAACATGTAAAAACTGTATGTTATGTATAATGGAAGTAGTTGGTTAAAAAGCAGAGATTTTATTTATGAATAAATTTCATATTGTGTGAAGTCAACGTATGAGAATTCGGGGATACTATGTATCAATTTTTCTTAGTTATGATAGAAGCGATGGTGATCAGTGTTTTAATTTAGTTGTAAAGATAAAAAAGGAGAAAATCTGAAGTAGTGAGCCTGTGCGTGTGAAATTCATTTGAAACAGATTTTTTTTAGAGCGTTGGTTTGTTGTGTATTCGTTTTAATGGTTGTGGAAGTGTTAATTTAATTAAAATAGTAAGATTTCTGTGTTGAAGTCGAAACTGGCGCGGTTTAAATCTGTAATTAGACAAGCTGTTAACACAGAATTGAGCTAGACTGCTATTGGAATCAGTAAGTGAATTTAAGTTAAACTACCTCTCCGGTTTGAGATGAATCGGGGCTGAAGATATCATAAATATTTTGAAATTGAATTATAGCAATCTCCTATTGCCATTAAATCGCATCGGCGCTGCATAGTAGTTAACAGTTGTGGTTTCCAATGAATCAAATCGAAGTTACTATCAGTTGACAATCAGTTGGGCGATTGCTGGGTGCGATTAAATCGCATTGGAGCGATTTAGAGCTGTGAAAATTGTAATAATATTACATCAGAGCATGAAGAGGGATCCACATCGTTCCATATAACGATGGATCTGGAGGTGAAATGTATTTAAACTATTTGATATGGGATCAGATATGAAAGAAATCACGAGATTAGAAGGGACAACACTGAAACGTAGTGATCTCTGAAATTTCGCATCGGATTAATTACACTGTTGACAATTAATGACATGTGTGAATGACGACTTGCGAATAGATGCATGCTGTAAGCTAAATGAGATCGGGTGTGCTGCAATATATCCACATGTATGAAATTATTGCGAAACACGTTTAACGCTGGTTTAATTGGTATGAATGGTTATATCAGATCAATTAGATTTGGAATAGCTATGATTATATGTGAGAAATGGCATATGAAGTGTATGTTTAAAATCTGAACCAGCCATTTAAAATTATTTTAACTTGCTGGACTGGATCTGTTTCTTCAACTTGTCCTGATGATGAACCACACTGGTTGGTTCGAAACGCGTCGACAAATGTCTTCTATATGTGATTTACGCCGAAATTCTTCTTATAAAAGGGTAATTTGTAAAGGCGCATATTGAAGGTGTTGAAATGTTATTCGACCATTCTTTAGCAGAGTTAAAAATCGATGTAGAAGGCGCGGTGTTGCAATCAAAGCAGAGTAAGGTGGATTCTGTTTGAATTGTAGCGTTCAATGCAGAATTGAATGATAAAGGAGTTGGAGAGTTAAAGTGGAGGAAGGCGTTCAGTCATAAGGTGGATTCTGAAACTGGATTGAATCCCCAAGGACGCAACATGAAAGCTGTATATTAATGTGTGGAGGTATATAGTAAAAGACAGGGGCGCAGATCTTATTGAGATTTCTGAGTTGAGCTTTGGGGAAGAATTTTGATGAGTTTTATTTGAATCGATACTAAAATAAAAGTTTGAGGTTGGATCTAAAAGCTTGTAAATATGAATTGATTTAAATGAGTGAGAATTGGGAATTTTTAGAGGAAAAGTTTTGTTTTAGGTGAGATGTATCCTTATATGCATAACAATTTATGAAGATTCTGGGCTGCAGGTTTAAGCCTGCGTCAATCCAAGACTCATCAAATAACCAGAAGTAGAAATTTCATTCTCCTTATCTCCATCAAAATTAGAATATGAATAGTTGGTGATATGGAAATCTGCAAATTTGGAATATTTGATGCCATATATTCGAGTTCCTTTCAAATACTTGAGCACTCGCTTTACTGCATTCCAATGACCTTCACATGGTTTATGCATGAACTTGGAAAGTATTCCTACAAAAAAGGATATATCAACTCAATTAGTAGTTAGAAAATTCGAACTTCCAACAAGTTGCCTGTACTTTGTTGGATCTTCAAACATACTTCCTTCAGTGGAAGTAAGCTTCAAATTCTACTCCATAGGAGTAGAAACATGATTATAATCCTGCATCCAAATCTGTTCAATAGCTGTCCAATATACCTTTTCTGGGAAATGAAAATATATTTTGGTTTCTGATCAACTTCAACCCCTAAGTAATAATGTAATAAACCCAAATCTGTCATGTCAAAAACTTTCAATAATTATCTTTTAACAAACACTATATAGTCATCATTGTTTCCTGTGATCATCAAATCATCTCCATACACAACCAAATAGACAACTCACTTTCTAATTTTATTAACAAAAATAGTTGCATCATCTAGATCAAATAAATTATAATTCAAATTGAGAAGGTGTTCAGTTAATTTTTCATACCATGCACGATATGCTTGTTTCATTCCATACAAAGCCTTAACCAAATTACATACCTTTTCTCTTTGCCTTTAACATAAAAACCTTCAGGCTGAAACATCTAAACATCCTCCTTCAAATTTCCATTCAAAAAAGTTGTTTTAGCATCCATATGGTGTATCTTCCAACTATTCTAACCATCTGCCTTGTATTTGATCTTATACACCCATTTGCAACTAATGGGTTTGAAACCTGCAGGAGGGTCCACTAACCTCCAAGTTCCATTCTTAATAAGTGCATCATATTCCTTTTGCATTGCATCCTTCCATTCATCACAATCAACATCTTCTTCAAAACAATTAGGTTCGCTAATTGTACAATGATTGAATTCACAATCATGAGAAACATTACCTAAATCACCTTTAGAAGACATTCTTGTTTCAAAATCATCATACTTGCTTGGAACTTTTCAAGCATGTGTAGATATTTGTAAAGGTTGTTGAAATGGTTGTGATAATTGTTCATGCTAAAGTACAGGTTCTTCAAGAACACTTTTTGACCCTGTAGAAACAATGATATCCTCCAAATTTTCTTCAACAGTAACATCCTCATCATTCTCATGAGTCTGTTAGAAAATTATATTTTACAGAGCAATGGAACACATAAAATATATTGCAGAGATATAAACAAAGAAAACCCATAAAACAAGAGAGACACAGATATGTGGTTCACCCAATTTGGGCTACGTCCACGAAGAAACAACCAATTCTTCCTTTTATATTATCCAGCAAAATGAAGATATATAACCTACAAAAGATCCATTGTTATTTCATCTTTGCTCTCACACAATCTCCTCTCTATTTCTCACTTAGAATACAGATCTACATAGCTGCAATACAATTCCCTCATATATATTAAGGGGTTGTCTTCTAGGGAAAAAATCCTAAATTAAACATAACTTCTACCACCATATTTCCGCCTAATGAATGGCCCAGGTTGATCATGAAATTACAACATTTTACAAGGAAAATTTACAGCTGTTTTTAGCTTTGGGGGCATTGCCCCCAATCCCCCGCCAAGGGGGGCTCCAAATATTTGTTTTCATCCCCCTTGGTGGCACACATTTACGGGTGGCGTTTCCACCACATTACGAACTAGGGTCCAATGCAGTGATACCTTTGAATAAAGAAGATAATCAGGCTCCACACCCAATAGAGTCAAATATGCAAAAAACACAGACTGATCCAGAATGGGAACCCCCCTTCAATATGTGGAACATCATTATCAAATTCAAAATAGAACTTAGATGCAAATTTCTCCAAATGAGTCAGTTCCCTTTCGACAATGGAATTATTTTTATCTGATTCAAGGAAAATAACATCTGTGGAAAGAATGGATTTTTTCTTTTCTTCATCATACAACCTGTATGCTTTGGAAGTAGAAAAATATCCCAAGAAAATACATTTGTGACTCCTAGAACCCAACTTGTTGCACTGATGTTTAGGAATTAATGCATAGCATAGAGAACCAAAGACTCTAAAATGTTGAACAACAAGAAGACGATTATACCACATTTCATAAGGAGATTTGTTATTGATGATAGAAGAAAGACAATGATTGCAAATACAAGCACTACTTCTCCCCAAAACATCAACTTAAAATTCTTAAAGAACATAATAGATCTTACCATATAAATAAAATTTCTATTCATATGTTCTACAACACTATTCTGTTGTGGATTATAAGGTATCATAGTCTAATGTTTGATTCCATTGTCCTTTAAATATTTTTCAAAAACATGAGAAGTATACTCACCACCGTTATTAGTTCTGAGAATTCCTATATTCTGTTGAATTTCATTTTTAATCATCAAATGAAAAGTTTTCAAAACTTCAAACACTTGTGACTTATCCTTCAACAAATACAACCAACATATTCTCGAGTAATCATCAATAAATGTCAACGCATATTTATTCACATTGGAAGTTGCAACAAGCATAGGTCCACATAAATCTGAATGTATGAGACCTAATTTTCATGAAGATCTGAAAGAAGAACTATGAACTGGTTGTTTACAATGTTTTCCCAAAATACAAGCATCACAAGGTGTATTTTTTCTTGGAATTATAGGAAGACCTTTGATACCTTGATTTTTCATAATTCTGATGTTGCCATAATTGATGTGATCAAATCGAGCATGCTAAACAAGCTAGAAGACATGATGTCAATTTGTTGTGCCAAAAAAGTAGAACTTTCACAGATATTAGTAGATGAAGTACCATTTAACTTTAAAAGTGTACCTTCTTCCACATCGTTCATAATAACTGCATGATCATATGCTCTTCTAATCTCAATGATGCAATCAAATATATGAATAGAATGCCCCTACTGCCAAATATGGATAAGAGACATCAAATTTCGTTGAAACTGTGGAATATAAAGTACATCATGTAGAACATAATCTACAAGATTTAGTATCTTCAAATGAATAGACCCAATGCCAGCTGGTTTAATTTGAGACTTGTCGGCAAAGTAAATAACACCATCAATATCATCACTAAAAGTTTCAAAAAAATCTCGCCTAAATGTCATTTGACAAGTGGCTCCTAAATCCAAAATCCAATTATCTCACCACGAATAAAATATAGTGTTGCAAACATCATTAATATTAAAATTATAGTGAGCAACAATGTAATGTGCAAAATCTAACGATTTTCCCTTATTTGGTGGTGGCTGATCTTTCTTTTCATTCACCTGTTCTTTCCTTTCACTGACTTTCTCCCAATGGATTTTATAGTTAGTAGCAATATGACCAATTTTACCATATCTAAAACATTTGATATCTAGTCTATCATTAAAATTGCTTTGTTATCTATCATTTTGTTGTCTATCTCCCTGATTATTTTTCACCCGCTTGCCTCTATAATTTCTCCTACGATGACCTCTACTACTTTTATCACCTCTAGAAGTTTGAGAATGAGACTTCTGATCCCTTTGTGCAAGGCACAAAGTTTCTACATTAGAGTTAGGCGGAGCCTCTTTCTTCCCAAAGGATTTTTCTCTCTCAGCGCTTTTGCTTACTAGTTTATCAAATGTAATGTCTTTTAACTACCCACTAGCTTGGAGAGATTCCAAATAGTGTGAATAGACAGGGTGAAGGACTTTTATAAAAGTTGTACACTGTAAATCTACTTTAATTCCAGTTTCTTCTATGTCATGAAAATTGGCTTTTATTTTAGAGGCACTCTTCAAAGGAACATTATCCTTCATCGCCAAATTAAACAACTTTAACAACAACTAAATAATTTCCATTTCTGAGTGTGAATCATATAGTTCGTTCAACTTCTTTAAAGCTTCAAATGCAGTATCACAGGAAACGATATATCAACTTACCTCTTTTGTCACCGATGCAGTTATTAATGCATATGCCTTGTTGTCTTTTGTCTCCCAAATTACATGTTGCTT
The DNA here is from genome assembly GCA_000404065.3 of Pinus taeda. NCBI lineage: Eukaryota > Viridiplantae > Streptophyta > Pinopsida > Pinales > Pinaceae > Pinus > Pinus taeda. Next base: position 40,095 of record APFE030024592.1, read on the forward strand.
CTCATTATTAGGTGACTCTAGTGCAATTTCTTTCTCATCACTATGCTTCTTGACTTGACAAACTTCCCACAAATCATTAAAAACATGGGCACTTTTAAGATTTCTAAACCATTCTTGATAATTTTCCTTTCCATTAAGAACAACTCCAACTATGGAGACTATTGAAGTCATAATTTTTTTAAAGCCAAATAAATTCTTCAAATCCTTTTCAAATCTTCAAATATGTGCAATACCCTTTAAATAAAATATAAGTCCCTTTATCCTTTTATTTAGATAAGTATTTTTTGTGGTGTGATGGTAGGCTTAAAAAATAGTCTAGTTGAGAACTAGGTTCAAATCTTGTTGTTTCCTCCTTTGAAAAACACTTAACGGCTAAAAACTTCCAGAATTCCCTCTCTTTTTAAAACTTTATGGTCAAAATTTATGAATTCCCATTCACATTTATAGGTACTCTTTTCACTTATAGAATTCCTTTTTTCTTTTCTTTTTTTTAACTTTATGGTAAAAATAAATATGATTAATTGGCCTTCATATTTATTCGTACTCTTGTTAGTTAAAAAAAAAAAAAAATACTATGAAGAGCGGTCATTACTTTGACCAAGTTAATAATCATGTACAGACATACCAACACTCTCTTGTGCATTTCAGCAGAGAATTCTTCTGTGCACCGTGCCTTCTTTGCGTACAGTCAACTTCCTCTTTCCAGAATTCTAAAACGCTTTTGTTCGTTACTTCTTTGATTTGAAAGCAAACAATACTACACTCTACAAATAGGCCCACTAATCCCTGCAACACTTGGCAAAATCTAGTCTTGCAGTAGCTTTTGCTTCAACAAAGACTAGCAGTGTTTGAAAATCAAATTTCGTAGAACGCAAATGCTTCAACGCTATCTTGTGCCTCTCATCCTTCTCGCACGCTATCTTGTGCCTCCCAGCGTTCTCGCACGGTCAACACAACATTCTCATTCATCTTGTGCCTTTCGACAACACGTTTACATCAAATAAGTAAACTTTTGCTTCAACTTCCCCTTTATCTGATTATCACAAGAACACATTGAGTTTATGAACAATACAACCGAGCTTTGATACCATTGTACAAGCCCAAATAAACTCCACAAATAAAGAAAACAATGAAAGGGAATTGTATTAATGATAAAATTACTTATTTATACATGTGCAATCTAGGTACAAGAGAGTTGTGTCTCGGTAACTTATTAACCATAAAAACAGAATGTAAAACTAATTACATATTATACAATAACAATCCTGAAGGATTAGTTAATAGTTATAGTTTGGATATAATATGTATATAAGATTTGAGCATAGTGGTGTGATTGGAAAAAAATGATTTAGCCATTTAGTTCGAGCAACATCTGTCACACAGGCATCGACACAAATGTGAGACTATTACAAGCGTGAACACATTTCCTTCCCCAGTATCCACCCTTTAAGTTGTTATCTTTCCTTTGCTACAACATTTTTGCACTACTATCATAGGTATGTTCAATTCCTTCGATATATCTTTGTAACATTAAAAACAATTACTAATTTTTAATATTAAACAACTCCACCCATTTACCCATTCACTGCAACTACCAAAATGTTTATTTTTCTAAAAAGTAAGTTTCTTATGTGTCCCATTCAAATAAGTCACCAAACAATGGCGTTTAATTTTAATCTTATCCCACCGTGTAAATTCACCATGATTGCTAAATCACGTTTCCAATTTGTGAAAGCATGCCATGAGTTGACGCTCTTTATCACATGAGACGTATTACATATAATTTGAAAATGCAAATTTGATACGTCAACTATTTGGTTATGTCTTTAATTAGTAGAAAATTCATAAGTAGCATGAGGATGACTAGTTTGAAGAGGGAGACATTCATTATTAAAAGAGGTTTATATTAGTTAATATTGTAGCTTTATTTGGTTAATATAAATTAATTACGTAGTTTTGTTTCGTGTGTTATTTAGAGGAGATTGTAGTTTTATTTAGTGTATTATATTTTTTTAATGTGAAATGATAAAACACAGTTATATAAATGTTTTATATTAATATTTTTTAATTTTTAAAAGAGCAATATTTTTTATTTTAGTTTTTTCTTCATTTGTTTTAATCTACAATTGTATTTTGGTGTTTTACATCAATAATATAAAAAAACATTAATGATGTTTTAAACTAATAAATGTTAAAATTAGTTTAGTAATTTTATGTCCAAGCTATTTGATTACAAAAACAAAATAGCAGCCTTCCCATTAACATGTTATATTACCATGACTATTAGTATTAATGTTATTATTATTTCATTATAATTACAATACATTTAGAAATCTTAACAATATATAACTAGGTTTGGTTTGGGTGGTTTCAAGAAAATATTATTATCAAAACCATAATTATATTAACTGAAATGAGCAAAACAGAGTCTCTATAATGAGATATGCTAAAAGTATATATGTTTAGCATAAAAAACTATGCTAAATGATATAAACTAAAGTGCACATTTATAGGTTTTTGGGGACTCAAAAAGTGTTATCGAATGAGTACAAAGATCTACCCTTTTCAACCCTTTCATTTTGAATGCTTGGATGAGGCGCATACAAACTCTTGCATAGTCATCCCAACACATCACATTCAGTCATATGTACCAAGGACATAATGGGATGGTAGACACTTTATCGGGAAGAGGAGTTTTAGTAGAGGCAAGTAAGATCTTATTTTCTACCTTCCAATAGGGCACATTAGTTAATGAAGGACACATAGAGATTCTATAGCTTTCTACTACATTGTCATTCGTATTGATACACATTTTGTGATGAAAAGATGAACTATTTTGGGGGCGAAGGCAGAGGCGCTCCATTGTATATCGAGGGGTTGAATTAATAGTTTTATGTATGATGAAACATAGGTAGAATATGGGGATAAATGAAACAAAGTAGGAAGTGGTTATATGTTCTTATTTGGTAGAAACATGAACTTTAATAGACATAAATTTTGAGGAGAAAGCAAATAAAAAATATGTTGAAAATCACTTTTTTGTTTAATGAAAAGATAATGCTAAAAATATTTTTTCTTCCAAATGAAGCATTTATTTAAATTCTTCAAATGAAACAACGTGAGGATTCATTGCCCAATTTCTAGAATCTGAAGTGACATCTCTCTTCCACGAATTCACCATAGCATAGCTCATTTGGACTTCTTTTTGCTTGATTGGGCATTTGAATGGCACATTGACAAATTTTTGGGTTTTTTTTTTTTTTTTGCAATTCACCCTAAATTTTTAAATTGTAACTTAAAAATGTATAGTATTTTGGGATCATAGCTATCTATACTTGGCATCATTGAGCCTAGAGGCTCATTCTGAGGGGATGTGTAAGTTTGTTCGTCCATCTGTTCCCCTTTAATTTTTTTTGTTGTTAACTAAATTTAGGCTTCTGTGATCCATATCTTAATTGTTTACAAAATTTTCAAAGATAATCACATTAGAGAAAGTTTTGCCTACGTGTTTTAAATCATCCAGTTTGGTTCATCATCAGGGCAAGATGAAGAATCAAATATGGGCATCACATTAAATAAGTAGGGTGATGAAGAAAAAATATATTCTAAATAGAAAAATAATTTCAGCTATAATAAAAAAAATGGATAGAAATAAAAATAAATATACAAGTAAGATGTTTAAATCTTATACTTTTGAAAAAAAATTCAACAAAAGATTATGTTAACTAATTTATGTTGATATCAAGTTCATATATATCTATATATAGAAACAAATGTTAAAATAAAACATTTTAATGTTGTATATAAAAACATATTCAATGTACATGTGATGTAAAATATTTTAACATAAATTAAGTATATATTATATATCATTAAAAAAAATGTATGTATATATTATGAAAAAATTAAATTTGTATGGTTAAAACATTTATTTGGTCATATATATATTCTATTTAGCATTCAAAAATACAATTTAAACAATAAAAAATAATATTGTATTTTGCACTCTAAAGAAGTTTGCACGTGAAGAAATTTGATCCCTCTAGGCTCATGTTAGATAGACCTATGCTGGTCATTAATGACAATTAAATAACAAACTTTTAGGGATATCATTAAAATAAAATTGTTAAATAATATTACACTTTAATTGTCTTGTTCTATCGGAAATTTGGTACTCAGTGTGGAGTCTTGATTGTTATTTATAGCTTGTTAATGATTGTTTGTTTGATACCAAATGTATATATGTATTCATCATGAGGGGGTTGTGGAAGCAACATATGTCACTGGTAGTCAGGTTGGTTTTGAAGGACGCCTCCAATTATCAGGATTCGATGGGTCTCCATCGTGCTTCCCATCATGTTGCCCTTCGTAATGGTCAGGACCAACTCTCCAATGATCGCGATCACATTCGTGCCTAGTATTGCCAAATCCAAATCCACCATACTTTGGTCATTGCCCATAATTCCAACTGGGGGACCCTATTGGGCATCCCATCCTCATGGTGGCTCATGGTTATCAAGCCTTCCAAAAACTACTGGAGGTTCATATTTACTCTGTGTTTGTGTATTTGTATGTGTTCATTTTTTAGGTGGCTTCAATAAATATATGGGAAAAATAAGAACTTTTATGGGCTTCATTGCCAAAGAGGAGGTAGAACAAGAGCTAAAATGTTGGTTGATGGAAAATTATGTAATGTCTGTGATTCTAATAAAGTAAATGATGAAAAGTATTTTCTCATGGAGTGGACAACCTAAATGGATTCAGGTTCTATTTGTAACCTCCCTACTCCCACCCTTGGCCCTAATAAAAAAATATTCATACTGTGTTAACCAATAAAAGTTAAAATGAGCTTCATAATTTTGTTTCCAATTTATTTGATCACAAAAATAAAACAATAGTATTGTCACCAACAACATGTTATATATCACAATACTTGCTAAAGTTTTGCAAATGGGGTAGCAAGCTAAGTGGGCTTGATTGTGGGGAAAACTCCACAGTTAAGCGTGCTTGAGCCAGAGGCAATCTGGGATGGGTGACCTCCCATGAAGTCCTGATTACCGGGTGCAAGCCTCGTAAGTGATGATTGATGGTATGTGATTCATTTCACTAGTTCCAATCCCACTTCTTCACCCTTGTGATCATCACCCAATGCAATGAGTGTTAAGTGGACTATTCAAAAATCATGAGAAACTAGTTAGTTATGACTACCTCTCATGGAAATGGTCATAGATGAATGACTTACTTAACGCGTTTGAATCCCAAAAAAATGATATCTAATATAATGCACTGCGAAAACTCCTCAATAATAGAATTAATGTTACTATATGTTAATATTATCTCACTATAAGTATGGTACATTTAAAAATCTTAGCAATATGTCAACTGAGTTTAGTTTGGGTGGTTTCAAGGAGAGATTATTATCCTCCACATCTATGTCTAATTCCTGTAAATGACATGTTGAATTTTTAATAAGTATTTGTTGTAAGACTGGTGTAGAGAAAGTCTCAAACTTCAACAAAACCTAAAGCATTTGGAGAATGGTTTGAGTACCATTTTCATAATAAGATAAAAATGACTATAAAATTTCCTCACTATAAATATTTCATTGAAAAACAAAAGCATGAAGGTTGAGACCACACCAAATACCCCAACTCCACTCTTGTTTTTTATATTAAACAACTCTGTCCATTTATTGAGACTACTAAAATCTTTATATTTCCAAAAAAGAAACTTAGTATGTGTCTCGTTCACATGAATCGCCAAACAATGGTATTTAATTTTAATATTAACCCAATGCATCAATTCACCATGACATGTATTACATATAAATTGAGAATGCAATGCTAAAGAGGGAAACAATTTGTCTGTCTTTGAAATTTTCTCATGTGTGACACGAATCAATAGAAAACCCATAAGTAGTACCACGCTGGCTAGTTTGAAGTGGGAGACGACATTAACTAGTTTTGGTGCTTGAGATACTATTTAGAGGAGGTTTATATAAGTTAATTTTGTACTTTTATTTGGTTTACTATTTAATTTTATAGGTTTAATTGGTGCATTATATTTTTTTAATATGTAATAAAAATTTGTTTTCATATAAATGTTATATATCAATATTTATAATTTCTAAAAGAGTAGTAACATATTTTTTTGGGATAATAGGTAATTTTTTATTCTTTAATAATTTAGTTTTTTTATCTCGATTTGTTTTAATTTCTAAAATATAATTTCAAAAGATATAGTATTTTGGTATTTCACATCATTAAAAAATATATATATATATATTAATGATATTTTAATTAATAAAAGTTAAAATGAGTTTGTGATAAAAATCTATCTTTATATTTGCTAAACTCGTCCTCTTAGGAATTGGTTCTTTTAAACAATATGCACTTAGCCAAAACCATTGAGTTCAAGCAATATTTTATAGCCTCTGGAGTCAAAACCCTTCTCGACATTTCCCTCAGAACCAAGAACTATGGCCTAGTTCTCATAAACTACTTTCATCTATTTTAAACTACATATCCCTCAGAGCCAAGAACTATGACCTAGTTCTAGTAGCTATAAACTAGTATTTTATAGCTATTTAATAAAAACACAAGCAATATAGAAATGCAATCTACACAAGGGAAACGAAACAAATAACTAGAGAAGGACTAGTTGCAGTGCATGGGCTTCGTAGGGAAAATTTCACTCTCTAAAACCACACCCACACACTACTCTTTTTCATTAATATAAAAAATATGTGAGCACTCTTCTTTATTAATCAAATAACCCTTCTCTACATAGCCCTCACAAACTCTCCCTAGTCAGTCCTTTATCTAACAACTCTTGTACCTTCTTTCTAATCTCCCCATTCTCCTTGGGTGTCATGTGGTAAGCAACCTTATTGGGCAAACTAGCTCCTATTATCAAGTCAATGGGGCGAATGATACTCCTCATTGGTGGCAATTCACCTGGAAGATCATCCATTACAACATCATGACATTCTTCTAACATTTCTTGAATTTCTATAGGAAAATCATAAATAGTACTAGTAGTAATAATTACTTTAGGCTTACAAACAATAGTAAAGTTTACCTCTTTGATCCAGGTGGCTCCAGAGACACACACAAGACAAAGAGGATTTATGAATGCTTGAAAATCAAAGTGTTCAGAATGATGTTGAACTAGGGCCAGAGCGTAGACCTCATCGTTCTAATCGTGGTAGTGTGAACGGTTCGTCAATCCGAGTCCGTATGCGAAAGTTACAAGCAGTCAATGTTGGGTTGAATTTTTGATGATTGGGCAGGCTTAAGGAGGCCACAATTTGGCCTTTTTCCGACCACCAGATTCTGGCCAACCTGGGCCGGATTCCAGGAAAAATTGTGGGGTCGTTAATTGCAGTCCTATGGCTAAAATTCGAATTTTTTAAAAATGGCCATATTTTGTTTCTCTTCGAGCCAAGGAGACAAGAACAGCCGATTCGAGCCAAGCCCAGCCCAGCCAAGGATATAAGCGAGCGAGGCAAGGCGTATTTGAATAAGCCCCGGCAGCAACACTTATTTCCTATTCCAATGAAATGGCCATTCAATGAATCACTTCGGATCGTCGATCCTATTGCATATCCTCGCTTGCTCTACTTAATTAGGATCTCATTGTCCATTCCTACCTAGGGCCTTTTATTGCTATCTATATTGGGACTTCACTCCCCAACAAAAAAAATTATTTAAAGGGTGGTGGTCCATGACCCCTGCCACCCCCATTGCACTCACTATATATATATGGGTTATATATATAAACAACACATCAAACGTTAATGTGAGGCCGGCCCCCACCGGGTGGCCCCATGTGGTGGCATACGTACCAACCATAAAAAAAACGAACCAACAAATGCGCCCCCTGTTTAGTTAATGCACAACCCAAACATTAATGCCACGTGCCATGTTGGTAATTTAAAAGAAATGGTTTTATGTTATAAATGGCGCAAGCAGGATTTGATCCCTCGACCTGTTGCCTTGATTACTCCACTCTTAAACATCAGGCCAATGACCCTTTTGTTGACAAATTCGCCATTTGTTTATATAAAATGCTCATTTTCGTTAGTGCGGGGACAAATGGAGGAACCAGGAGCGGACATGAATTTCGAGATAGATGAGGCAGAATATTGGCATGCAGTTCGAGGCAACATTTTGCAGGAGGGGTGAAAATTCACTTTGTCATATTTTAACAAATTTTATATGGTCTCAGCACTTCTCGATGTCATGAACGCAATGGCGTTATCCGTGTCTCCATCGAAGTTCTGCATTTTTTGGTCATTTTCAGTATGAAGGTGGAACCATGATTGCTGAAAAAATAGGGAGCGAAACCATGATCCTTGAAATTTTCTTGAGGAGAATTCCAGTCCACCCATGGAGAAGAATCTTTGAGGAATCTAATGGGAATATAAAAGATTCTTTGAGCCCCAGATTCTCAACTTCTCAGAATTCAGATTTTGGACAGTCGATTTTGCACTATTCAACATCATAAATCTGATGTTGCATTCAGATTTCTCATTCTCTCATTTTATTCTTCAGGCACTTTTCTAAGTGGAATGTAGGTTTCAACATCCATGTGCGAGCAGTCATGCGATTGATGCCGTGAGATCGATGGTCCGAGAAGCTTTAGCAGTTTGACATCCGCTTCTTCAGATGGCCCTTGGTTGTGAGGTTTATGTTGTGTTCATGTACTTCTTCTTTATGCATTGTGCTACACAGATCCTTGTTGATGTTTGATGTGGGTTCTTGTTTCTTACTTATTCTTATGATTCCTGCTTGATGTGACGCGGAATCACCAATGTGATGTACTTGTTGTCATGATTCATCATGTTGTGTTTTGAGATCCCTTTGTTGTATGTTGATGGGATACTCATGTGTCGCCATGCATGTTGCTTTGGGATCCCTTTTATGCCATGTTAACGGGATGCTCATCGTGCATGAGTTTTGTGTCATACTGATAGGAGTCTTTTGACTGAGTGTTCCTATAGTGGAAAATCTCTTAGAGCCACTCCCGCGTGAGGGCATTTTCCTTGTATGATTGCGACATCATCTCTTGTGTACATCATCACTATTGACATCACTTAATGCGGCGGCCTACACCATCTTGACACCGGGGCCCGGAGACGTAGTCCCTCCTAGACGATCTTCGTTATCAACGTCTTGTGTTTTCATGTGTTGATGATTGACATGTTCCTCTTCTTTACAACATGCAGATGTATTCATTAATGTTCTTTTAAAAATGCAACTTTACACATCACGAAAGTAAAAGGTCTTGGAAGGGTCCTTCGTCACCCCCGGACCTGGATCACTCTTCTAGTTCCAACTGTTGTAAAAGTTCCTTGCCACTCATCAATAGTAACCTTGAATCACTACTCCTAGAAGTTCCTTCCTCGTATAATGGAAACAAGGTATGATTGATGCCATCCTTCTAGAACTTTTATATATTACTCTTACCATCATGCACTACACTCCTATCAAGTTGTCATGGTCTTTTAAGGAAAATGTGACACACATCCATCGACATCACATCACACAAGATCTTGACTCTATAACTGCAAATTTATAGCTCAGCCTCACAATGTTCATTGTCCCAAAATTTGGTAAGCCTCTTCTAGTATCCTTGGAGACAGTACACTTATTTCATATTGAATATCTAGTCTGAGTCCATTAACATATCTTGCAGTCTTTTATGTAGTCTCTTCCACATATCCAACACTAATTTTTACTTTGTAGAACTCCTCTATGTATTCTTTGATTGCCATACATCTTTGTCTAAGGTTTTTCATGCATCTAAACATGGTTAGGTGGTAATATTTTGGAAAAAACTTTCCTCTGAGATTTGCTACCATCCTGTCCCAGCTTTTAATCTTCTGCTTGTTCTTATTTCTTGTCTTTTTCTACACACCATCCCACCAAATATTTTCATGTCCTTTCAGTCTTGTCACTACAAACTTCACTTCTTTTTCCTACTCCATTTCTTCATACTCGAAGAATTTGTCCATCGTTGTAATCCAATCAATCAACTCCTTTGGATTCATGCTTACTGTGTAGGAGGATATATCTGGTTTTGGCTTCATTACAGAACTCAACACTACTCTCAGGACCTTAGCTTATGTTGGCTCTTATTCTATTTCTTCTTCTTCTTCAGTTTCTTCCACCTTAGTTCTTTCGTATTCATCTTCAGGATCTCTATGTCGAACAGTCTCTATCGCTTCCATTCTTTCTTCTTGTAACAACCTTGGTGAAAAGTTCATGTAATAAAAGTTAATAAAGGAAAAAAATAAGACCACGGGTAAGGGACACATATTCCAAGTTGAATGTTGGGCAAAGATATCCTAGTAGGCATCACTCGATGTGTGTTTTCACTAAGGAAATTGGCAAAGGAAAAGGCATTAAAAGGAAAAAAGGCATTTTGGCACATTTATTTATGAAAATAAAGGAAATTGGGAAACAAGGAAGGTGAAAGGTCACAGGTTGCATGTGAGGAGGAAATTGAAGGAAAATAATGGAAAATGAAAAAATAGAGGCCTCATTAATAAAAAGGCTTTTGAGGATCAGTTGGAAAACTCTTGGTTAGTGAAATTTTGGATCTCTCTCATTATCCTCTCTCTTTCGCTCACTTTTGGTCACTTAGAGTTTTCTTGGAGCACTCTAGCTTTGGATCAAGGAAGGAAGAGCAAGCAAAGGGAAAGGAAGGAAAGAAGGGATCAAGGAAGGAAAGCAGAATCAAGAAACATCAGTAGGAATACTTGCAGGTAACCTTTTTCATGTGTGATTTCCTAGCTAGTTGAGACATGTATGGCTTTACATGTTGGTGTATGGTTCTCTTGTTGTCGGTGGCATGGTTTTTCCGGGGTTATGACAGTGGATTTCATCCTAGAGTAGCCTTTTTCCAGATGTCATGGCGTTGAGATGTTTATCTAGGTTTTGAGCTTTGGTTTACTGGATGGATTTCGGAATCGGGGTGGATGTAGTCTCAAATTTCATTCCCAAAGGCCTAGGAATCCCTTGAACGGTTTTGGTAGGATACATGGTAAAGCCTGAGGGGGAAGTCTCGGTTTAGGGCCTAGTGATCCATGTTTGGATTATGGTAAATCCTGACAGACGGGTCTCAGTTTAGGGCCTAGTGATCCAGGTTTGGATTGCAGTAAAACCTGAAAGACAAGGAGATAGAAAATTCCTCAAGGATAGTGATGCCTTCCAGATGGCATTCCAAGTTTTGTTCGGTTGTGATCGGAGCACCAATTTTGGTGTGATCATGGTTTGATGAGGGTGCAGGTGGAGTGGATTACCTTGGTTGTTCTTGGATCGGTTGTTCTATGAGATCCCACATTCATGCTTGGAATATGGCACGAGGGTAACTAGCTAAAAGAGAGATTTGGTTTAGCGATATCTATGGTCAGGTGGTACGTGAAAGTCCTGAACCTGGTCAAATTTTCCTATGAATAATAAAAGTTAAGTTCTCTTAATTTTTCACTAATTTATATGTGGACTTAATGGTTGTCTTATATTTGATATTACATGGTTTTATGCTAGTTATAAGCATGGTTAAATGACTGCTTAATGTCATGGTTATTTCATATATTTACTTGTAACTGTTAAATGGATGGACGCAAGACCTAAATAATGATGTAGTAGTTCAATGGAGAAGGAGGTGATCCTTCTGGTATGTTTCATAAGTTTTCTCAGTCATTTATGCTTTGCTTGGTATCCTAGACTTGTAAGTTGCATTGATGCCAAGTGTTTGACATAATGTCAGTCTCGGTTGGGGATGCTCAGGCCGAGTCCTGAGGGTGATTTTTTATTGATCAAGATTTTTATCATGTTTTGAATGAATTCAAGAAGTTACAAAAAGTTTTGGGCAGAGGCTAGGATTCTAGGCAAGAAAACTGGCTTAAATCCTAGGGTCGTTGGCATAGAACTGGCAATTTTGTTCCATAGTCACTGGTAGGCAGGCATGTGAGAGTGACTTTAGGATGTTGGTTGCTCCCTTTCCCATAGGATGAGAGTGACTATGGCCTAAGAGATCTAGAACAATAGTGGGACCCAGGGATAGGCTATATGAGTGGCTAACTTGTCTCCTTGGGGTTCTGTTGATGATGTTGGATGACTGTGTGTGATGTTATGTCAATTCCATTTCCCTAAGGTAACCAAGGAGATTGAATCCCTTATATTAACCTCTCTCATCACATGTTTTCTCGACTGGTTGGTTGCTTGGGTGGACCTGGGAGGAGGGGGTGTTACATATTGGTATCAGAGCATGGTTGTGCTCTCCTTGGGTGAAAGTGTTGGTCATGTATGCATGTCAATTACATGTTTGTCTCTTACACTTGCATTCCATGTGCTTGTTGCATTGCATAATGATTGATCATGGTTGTAATAAAGTTTTCATGAGGAACTTGATGTTGATTTTATGGAATGCATCCTCAAGAGTATATGTCTAGTTACATGAGATTACATCCTTGTATGTTGGGTTGCATTATTGGTTATTTGATTACATTCATCAGTCTTATTGGTTGATTACAAAACTCGATCACTTATGCTTGACTAAATGCAGTTATGCATATGTGTAGTTGATTAAGCATTACTTATGCAGGTTGATAGTTGCATGAGGCAATGTGTACAATGGATTAATGGTTGTGGTCATGTATGTGTGGTCTTGGTTATAGTTATGCATGAATAGTAGGTCAAACATACCTTGTGAAGTCATTGAATGCAATTTAGGTCATTAGGGTGATATTGGTATGTTATGATGCTAATGTGTTGGCTGAGATAGAGCAGGAGATGTAGAGCATCATAATGAGGTTGCAACATTGGACTTTGGGGTAAGAGCATATCGTCATACAGATATTGTATGTTTGGAATGCAGGTATGTAAGTCAAGGATTGTATACACATTAGTTTTATGTGCATGTCTTTTGATGTTATGGTTAAATCATGATAGATGTTAGTCTATTAATGTAGTTATATGTACATGTGGCAGATAGTCAAGAATGATAGTAACCTATAGTTGTATGCATTTCTATTGTTGTTTTATATTAGATAACCTGATGATTATGTTATATTGTATCGATGAAGTATCTTAGGTTAAATTTTTGTTTTTAAATGATTGGGGTTATAGAATTTATACCTTGATGTTATATGTATCACACTAAGTTGAATTTCCCTATGCAGATTGTTAGGGTTACGATATAAAGCCCTATGCGAGACACACAGTAAATCTCGAGGGAGAAGTCTCAGTTTAGGGCTTAGTGATCTGGGTTTGGATTGCGGTAAAGCCTGAGAGACAAGGAGATGGAAAATTCCTCAAGGATAGTATTGGATTCCGGATATCATTCCAAGTTTTGTTCGGTTGTGATCAGAGCACCATTTTTGGTGTGATCACAGTTTGATGAGGGTGGAGGTGGTTTAACCTCTTGATTCCCTTGGTTGTTCTTGGATCAATTGTTCTATGAGATCCCACATTCATGCTTGGAATATGCCATAGGGGTGATTGATTGAAAGAGAGATTTGGTTCAACCATGTCTATGGTCGGGTGGTACATGGAAGTCTAGAACCTAGTTGGATTTTCCTATGACTAATAAAATTTAAGTTCTCTTACTTTTGCATTGATTTATATGTGGATTTAATGGTTGTCTTATCTATGATATTTACATGATTTTATACTGGTTATAACCATGTTAAATGAATGGTTCATGTCATGGTTATTTCATATATTTACTTGTAAATTTTAAATGGATGGATGCAAGACCTAATTGATGATTTAGTAGTTCAATGGAAATTCAGATGATCCTTCTGGTTATGTTTCATAAGTTGCTTCATTCGTTTATGCTTTGTCTTGTATCCTAGACCTGTAGGTTGCATTGATGGCAAGTGTTTGAAAGAATGTCAGTCCAAGTTGGGGATGCTCAGGCTTAGTCCTGACGGTTATTTTTTATTGATCAACATTTTTATCACGTTTTTAATGAATTCTAGAAATTACAAGAAGTTTTGGGCAAAGGCCAAGATTCTGGGCTAGAAGAGTGGCTTAAATCTTAGGGTTGCTGGCAGAAACTGGAAATTGTGGTACACAGTCACTAGCAGGAAAGCTTGTGAGAGTGAATTTAGGGTTTTGGTCACTCCATTTCCCATAGCATGAGAGCGACTATGGCCTAAGAGATAAAAAAAAATAGTGGGACCTAGGGACAGGTTGCCTGAGTGGTTGACTTGTCTCTTGAGGGCTTTTTTGATAATGTTGGATGATTGTGTGTGATGTTCTATCAATTCAATTTATTTAAAGTCACCAAGGAGATTGAATCCCTTATAGTAATCTCTCTCATCACATGTTTTTCCAACTAGTTGGCTGCCTAGGTGGACATGAGAGGAGGAGGTGTTACACTTCCAACTGGTGTATTACTCTCAAAACTTCTATGTTGGCAATAGGTCTTTTCCTTATTTCTTCTCTTTCACCTCTGCCAACACCTCTTGCAACACATCCATAACCAATTTCAACTTTAAGCAGCATGATTTCTCCTTTGTTTTGGAACATACATAGGGTCTGCTCTAATACCACCTGATGCAAATCTCCCCTTAATTTTTTTTAAATTTTCCCCTTAGGAATTGGTTCCCTTAAACAATATGCGCTTATCCAAAACCACCAAGTTCAAGCAATATTCTATAGCTCTTGGAGTCAAAATCCATCTCTACATAGCCCTCAAATCCAAGCGCTATGACCTAGTGCTCATACACTACACGTGTATGATTCGTGAGTAAAATCCCATATAAAAATCAATGAAAATCCCTCTTAAAATAATTTCCAATGTGTCCCAGCAGTTAGAGCCTCGTGCGTAGCCTTAGCGCCCGCATTTTTAATTGTCGGTTTAGGCATTAGCCAGGTGGGCTCCACTGACTCCACTCCTAGCCGGCACAAAGCCTTTGTGTGCCATACGATATCCTCTAGGTAACCCTTACCTCCAACCTACTACTCTTTATAACGTATAACACCAACGCACAGTTCGGGTCTCTCCTCCTAGACTATTCCTTTCGTGTGGTCCCACTTATACGTCTGTTAATGCTAAGTTGGCCCGACATTTTACTCTTCCTAGTCGCTTAGACTTGGGCTCAAACAAATCTTCAGGGCTATCCCTTTTGGGATGATGTGGCCCGACGTCTCCTTCCTAATCGCATAGACTTCGACTTCTAAGGGTAGCTCCGGGTTCGACAGCTTCGACCCGCCAATTAGGTTTTTGTCAAGGGATTATGTCTGAAGACGATCCCGACCTCCAGAAGAGACAAAATTTTCCATAGGGTTGAATTTGGCTAAGTGTTGGCCTGTCTGTGTTGATCCCAATTGTGGCTCGATTTTGACTAATGATCTCTTTAAATCACACTTCTGGCTCGATAATCTTTCTAAATTATTCCTTTGTCTTTCCTAGCTTTCTGCAACGACTCTAATTTTGTGGAAGGGTATTAAGGATCCCGACTATTTAATAAAAACACAAATAATACAGATAGTGAAATCTGCACAAGGGAAAGGAAACAAATAACTAGAGAAGGGATCATTGCAATGCACAGGATTTATAGGTAGAATTTCACTCTCTAAAACCACACCCACGCACCCTTATTTTTCATTAATCAAAAACATATAAAATTACATGTATTTGGTTCCTCTCCTTGAAAACAGGATCAGAGGACCGATTTCAGGAAAATCTACCTAAACCACAACCATTACAACAATTTGTTTAATTTAGAGAATTACATGGAAAAATAAAACAAATTATGGCCTAACAATCCAATATTTGAGGAATCAACTCCTCTAGTAAAAAAATTAACCTCTAGGTCAAGAAAAATCACAATGCCCTTGCTCAACATGGTAGTTTTATGTCCAATTTATTTGATCACAAAAAAAATAGTAGTCTTCTCATCAACAAGATGTTATATGACCATAACTATTAGTATTACATAATGTTTGTGATTCTAACAAAGTAAATGGTGACCTAAATAGATTTGAGTTCTCTTTGTAATCTCCCCCCATTAAAAAAATATTCATGTTGTGTTAATCAATAAGAGTTAAAATGAGCTTGGTAATTTTACTTCCAATTTATTTGATCATAAAAACAAAATAGTAGTCTTGTCACCAACAACATGTTATATGTCACCATAAGTATTAGAATTAATGTTACTATATGTTAATATTATCTCACTATAAGTACAATACATTTAAAAATCTTAGCAACATGTCAACTAAGTTTAGTTTTGGTGGTTTCAAAGAGATTTTATTATCCTCCCCATGTATGTCCAATTCTTGTGAATTCTTGTGAATGACATGTTGAATTTTTAATAACTATATTGTTGTAAGTCTTGTGTAGACAAAGTCTCAAACTTCGGCAAAGTCTAAAGCCTTTGGAGAATGTGGGTTAGTTTGAATACCATTGTCATAATGACATAAAATTTCCTATCAAATTTCCTCACTATAAGTATTTCATTGAGAAACACTGTAACCATTATAACTCCTTATTTTCCTATATATTTGTTTAAGTACCATATTTACATATATATGTTCCAGTACCATATGATTTAACTATAAAACACAACAAACAATAAACACATTTCTATTTAAAAGAATATTAAATATTCAATATCCTATATAACCGTGTCATAAAATTTATGAAATGAAATATTTTTAGTAAATTAGATTTTTAGTAAAATAATTTTCAATTTGTTTTATCTTTCTAGTGTAACATGATCATACTCAATTTTGAAGGTATTAATAAAATAACATTGATCTGTGACAAAAACAAATTAGATTTGTGATTGGTTTAAGGAATGTATTTATTTGTATAAATATATTATTAATTAATTTAAATGGTTAATTTTGTTAAATTTAAATAACTTTTTATTTTTTTATAATTTTATTTATGTTTGTGTAAATTTTTTAGTTTATTAAATTGTAAAAAGAGCATCAAATTTTTAATGGATTTATTATTATTATTAATTAGAAATGTAAGATTTTTTATATAAGATAGATATGAAAAAAAACAAATTTCAAAATGTTTAATGTTAATTTTTTTCATAGATTCTTAACATGTTTTTTAAGGAAAAATTAACGGTTTCAAAATATGTAACTTTCATTTTTTACTAGACCTAACATGCTCTTCAAGGAAAAACTAATAGATTAAGATGAAACGCATATATGTTGATGGACATTTATATCTTGGAAATGAAAAGGAACTTCTAAATGGAACAATGAGATGTGCTCAATCTTACTCTTTTTTAATAATCACTATCCAATCCCAAACTAGCTTGAAGGTTAAGACAACACTAAATACCCAGCTCCGCTCTTGTTTTTAATATTTTTTTTTTCACAGAAACAGTTATGGACTTTCATTAACTGGGCAGCCAAAAGCCATAAATTCGGTTACATAGGCCGGGTAGATTCTCTGCATGACTTTTCAACCAGCGAACTATGCCACCTACTCTTAGCAAGCTCTTCTTATTACATTTAACAAAGTGAGTTTCTGCTGCTAGATTCCCAAGGTGGAAGATACAAACAAACTACTGGAGAAGAAGACAATAAAACATTTCACTTTAGGGAATTGGGTCCCAAATAGTTTCGTTGTCTCTGAGAAGGGAACCAGCTTCTAGCTGTGCTGCCTTGTTTGCTTCACTGTCAACTTCTTTGTAGTTTGTTATTAAGACATGGAAGTACTTCAACTTCATGAACTTTGTCATACCCTTGATTCTTGAAGTTATCCTTGCAAGCTGCAAGTCTGTTGGGTTGGAATTGGTAGCCAAGGCTTGAATAACCACTTGGGAATCTCCAACGACCTTTGCCTCCTTATAGCCCAATTCCTTGAGGAATTTAATTCCTTGGTAGAGGGCCATCGCTTCCGCTTGAATTCTTGTGGAGTGACCTAATCCCCAAGCGAATCTATGCACAACTATTCCGTCTGGACTTATGATAGCACCTCCGGCTCTCGCAGTACTGGGGTTCCCTTTAGAAGCCCCATTGAAGAAGAGAAATGAAAGAGTTTGATTAGACATCCAGCTTTGGAATTCATGTTCATTTTTTCTGATTTTCCAATCTTTGCAAGGAGAAGGAGAGCTGTTTTCTTTTGGGAATTTGAAGTTTAGAGCAGATCCTAGCTCTATGTCATGTTGGCTTAAGTTTGTGTCATCCCCTTTATCTTCCAGCCACTCAACTAGTTGGCATTTTGCTGCGTTTGCCACTAGTCTGTAGTCTTGTTCCTTATTTCAAAAGATCCTTCGGTTCCTTTCCAGCCATACTTGCCAGCTGATGAACTTTGGTAGAGCACTCCATGCTGACCTGATTGTTTTATTTTTTGGAGGATAGCCTGGGTATTTGGTCATCCAACTCGCAAATAATTCCGGGATTGATGTTGGGAAGGTGAATTTATGATTCCAGGAGGCTAGGAGCTCCTTCCATAGAGAGGATGCGAATCTGCATTCAATCATGATGTGGAGAGCAGATTCTAAGTTTTCCTTACAAAGGGAGCATCTAGACGGCCCATAGAAACCTCTTTTTTGGAGCCTATCTTCAATCAAAATTTTCTAGTGGCAGAGGAGCCAGTAGAAGTGATCCACCTTGGGGATTGAAGGAGTTTTCCAAATGCCATTCCAGGGAGCAGGGTTGGGAGGCACGTGAGGCCTCTCAAGGTATTTGGCATAGCCCTGGGCTACATAGTAGCCAGTTCGACTTGTTCCCCAGCCTCTCACGTCTTGTTTGGTTTTCCGAGATGTAGCGATCTCGTGCAAGTGCGTGAGGAGTGTGTTTAGGTCAGAATGGAGGTAGGAAGGAATTGCGAGTTGCTTCCAACCCAACCACACATTTTCCTCCCAAAGTGAAAAATCCCACAACGTATTTATGTTGGCTTCTGACATCCAGCGCTGCAGCTGTGGCATGCTCCTTGTTTTTGCCTGGGATCCAATATGCATGGTTCCTTATCAACGAGCTGGTTTTGCTGATAAAATTGCTGAAAGGAGAATTGAATTTGTTCTTGGGTTGCTCCAGGCATCTAGTTCTCGGTCCTCTAAAGTATTTTCTCCATAACGCAATTTCCACCCAGCCAGGATTTGGAGCTATGATTTGCCAAATTATTTTGGCTCCCATGGCTAAGTTTTGGGCATTAAGGTCCTTAAAATTCAGACCTCCCTCCTAAAGTGGTCTCATAATTGTATCCCAATTTACCAATGAAATTCTTTTCTCGTTTTGTTTACCTCCCTACCAGAAAAAAGTTCTGATTAGGTCTTCCATTTTTTTTATGATTCTTGCAGGTGCTAACAGAACTGAGAATTTAAAGAGGGGAAGGCTGCTGAGTACTGACTTTATGAGGATTGATTTCCCTGCTATATTTAACCAGGAGGACCCCCAGGCCTGCAATTTTAATTTGAATTTATCTAACTGAGACAGCCAGTCTTCATTCAATGTCCTTGAATGAAATATGGGCAATCCCAGGTACTTGAAAGAAGACCATGTGGCTGAGATTGCAAAACCCAGGTAGTGAGCAATGGAGCTTGCAGTTGAGGCAGGGATATTCCAGCTGTAGATGTGGCATTTGGTGTTATTTAGAACACTGTATGAAACCTTACAATATTCTTCCATGACTTCTTTAAATTTGGACACTGAATGTGGAGTTGCAGCCCCTAGCAAAATAGTGTCATCTACGAAAAGGGCGTGGTTGATGCTTTTGGCCCCTCTAGCTATGCACAGCCCTGCTATTTCTTGATCGTGTTGCTTTCGTTGAAGATAGAAACTGAGGATAGCAGCCTGGAGAACAAAAAGGAGTGGAGACATTGGGCACCCCTGTCTTAGCCCTCTAGAGGCTTTGAAGAAGTCAATTGCACTTCCATTTACCGATGGAGCAATCCATGGTTCCGAGATGCATGCTCTAATCCACTTGATAAAGCTTGGACCGAACCCCATTTTTTGCAAATCCTCAAATAAAAAGCTATGTCTAACACGATCAAAAGCGCTTGCAAGATCTAGTTTGACAACCATACCTTTTTCCTTTTGTTGAAGACTGGAATGGATCGCCTCTTGGACCAACACGAAATTGTCCACCAATTGCCTGCCTTGGATAAATCCACCTTGATTGTCCGGGATGATTTTGGGGAGGATCCTTTTCAACCTGTTGGCTATCACTTTAGTTATGACTTTGTACCCAATATTGCATAGGGAAATTGGGTGAAATCTGTTGAAGGAGTTTGCTCCTTTCTCCTTAGGAATGAGGACTAGGAAGGCTGAGTTTGTACAACGACCTATATTTTGACAATCTTGAGATTTCTGTATCATTTTGTAAAGTTCCTTCTCTACAATCTGCCAACAGACCTGGAGAAACCTGGGCGTGAAACCATCTGGCCCCGGGGCTTTGTCCGGGTCCATTGAGAAGAGTGCTTCCTTAACTTCCTGCAGCGTGATTTTTGCTTCAAGAGACTGTTTCATTGTGCAGGAGATCATATTAGGGACATTGTCCAACAGGGCAGCGTTGACGTCAGCTCCTGATTCTTCTCTATACAGTTGTTCAAAATGATCAATAGCTGCCTTTTTTATGCTGATAAAGTCCTTCAAAACGTGATTATCTTCCTTTATTTCGTTGATGGTGTTACGACCTTTCCTGGCTTGGGCTTGTTTGTGGAAGAATGAGGAATTTCTATCTCCGGATTTGAGCCAAAGACTTCTGGACTTGAGCCTCTAGAATTCTTCCTCTGCCAGATAGGCCTTGTGGAAGCTTTCCTGGAGTTTGGCTTCATTTTCCAACTCAACCTTAGCTATTTCAACTGTTTCAATATGCAGGTGTTGTCTTTATAACTCAGTTTGAATTTTTTTTCTTTCCACTGCAGGATTTGGTAGGGTCTTGGCCCAATTTTTCAGCGTGTTTTTTACTCTTCTGAGTTTTTCCTCCCACACAAAGAAAGTTGATCCATTGACTGGCTTTTTCCAGCACTCACTGATCTTTTCCATAAAATCCTTTTCTTTGATCCACATGGTGTTGAATCTGAAAGGAATAGGCCCCAGATCCTTAGTTGTCAACAGTTCAAGACTTATGGGTTTATGATTTGATATGTTGATGTGGAGGATGTGCGATCTGGCTTCTAAACCAAGGAGCAGGAAGGAACTTTGCACCAAGAATCTGTCCAATCTTGCCGCTATGTGTCCCGGGCCAACTCTTTTGTTTAACCATATGTACTTGCCAATAACCGACTTGATATCTATTAGATCCCAATCCTGCATGAGATCATCTACTGATTCTCTTGTCGTATCTCTTACAATACTACCTCCTCTTTTTTCTGACGAGAGGAGGGTGAGGTTCAGGTCTCTGGCAATGATTATGTTCTCCAAGTTTTCTAGATCTGCCAAACTTTTGATGGAGCCCTGTTGATGCCTCGAAAATCCCTGCAAAAACATCAGGGAAAACCACCCGGTCCGGACCTTAATGCAACTCCTTTTCCGTTTGGTGTGGTGGCTCTGACTGGAAGTAATGGGACCAGTTTCCCAATGATGAATAAAAAGGGGATGGATGAGTGAGTGGTTTTCTAATAAAATGGTAATGGATGAATGACTTAATCTAAAAAGTGCGAATATGAATAACTATTCTATCCCGAGAAATTTCTATTTCTAAGTGCAACGTTTGATAATCTCTATTCACAAATAAGCATATAGATGACTCTATTTGATAAACAAAGACATTCATTCATATAATAATTACTTTGTTCAAATAGTTGAACAAAGTAATCAATAAAACATTGTTACACTTATCCTTTATATATCACTGATACATATATGACTGAAAGAATAACATCCCTTAAACATCCAATAGTGAAAAATACAAGGAATGCTGTTGAAAACACATACATACATTCAATGATAGCAAGAGTAATCAAATAACGATTCACATAAAAGAATGAAAGTAGATCATAGATAGTAGTACCATATGTGCTGTAAGTCATTCCCGATATCAATCGCAATTCGAATTCCTTTTTTCAACTCAGAGATACTTTCATATCAAGGCAATAATGCACATCCACATAAAAGTTTCTTCGTTAAAATTTGGAATAATGGCCCAGTCTTTATAAAAAAATATACCGGAAGTAAAATAATGCAACTTCCAGGTTTGAGTCTTATACAAAAACCAAGGACCCTTTCTAATTGCATGAAAGGGTCTATAAATACTAATTAAACTAA
Organism: Pinus taeda; assembly: GCA_000404065.3. Lineage (NCBI taxonomy): Eukaryota > Viridiplantae > Streptophyta > Pinopsida > Pinales > Pinaceae > Pinus > Pinus taeda. Next base: position 62,291 of record APFE030024592.1, read on the forward strand.
CTAACTACAAAAATAAAATGCTATTTAATTGGTACAACTAGATCTTGAATATCTTTTCCACAGTAGGTTTGTTGGTAGTCGATAGCATGATTCATCACTTCGGCTGTTCTCCCTTTGATCTGAGTTGGCAGATTGCAAGCATTGGTTCCAATTCTGGAGGGCGACTGAGACGAGAATGAAGCTGAGCCGAGTATGTGGCATCATGTATCTCGGGGATGATACAACCGATCCCATCGGTTAGACACTTGAGGGCGGCTCTCTGGCTGTATGGTTTTACTAAGAACAACCAATAGGTGTCCCAAGTTAAACTTTGGATGCCTACGATTAACCTTCCATTCTTCTCCAACTCCTGATTCCATGCTTGCTCCAATGCCTTAGCTAATAGCAATTTACCTGGGGTACATTGTGAAATCATATTAGACAGATAGAGAGTGTTATTGATTAATTCAATTAAGTTACTTGTAGATAATCTACATCTAGAAACTTCTCTCTCTGCCTTCATCAACTGAGACTGCCATTCTAAGAATATGATTTCCTTGTGTGATTCTAGGATTTTGGGTAGATTTGTTGCCTGTCCCTCACTGGTGTCTTGCCAAGCAAGAAAATTTGTCAGGGTCTCATTGGCCTGCTCCAAATCGTGTCTAGCATCAACTGATTTATCGATTATTGATGTCGTTATATCACAAAGGGGCTCAACTTGAGAAATATTATGATATAACAGCCTTAACTGTGTCACCAATGCCTTGATAATCTGTAGTGCTTCTGTTTTGAAATTGGTAGGTTGTGGAAGACTCTTGAACTTCTCTATTTGAAGTGATAGCTGAGCGATTTGCTCATCTTTCATTTTCACCATTAGTTCATTCATCGTCTCTAATTTTGCCAATGCTTCTGATAATTCTTTCTGCTTTTGAATTGCGTTTCAGTCTATTCTCTGTTTTTCTTCAAGCAACTGCTTATTCAATTGATTATTTAATTGGTGCTGTATTGATAATTGTTGTTCCAACTGTTCAACTTTCTGTCGTGCTTCAGACAGCTGTGTTTGCAACAAAATAATTGCCTGGTCTTTTTCTTTTAGTAGATTACTCACTTCCGATGCCTTGTCCATAGTGGCTGCCGAATAAGCTCTGGCATACTGGGAAAGCTTCGTTAGGTCATTGGAAGGATCAAACTCTTCTTTCCAAACTACATTGGTTGTCTCTGTTTGTTCTAGAAACAGGGAAGGTTGATCAAGTCTTCTCCTTTTCCACTGTCGTTTCACTACAGCCCTGTGTTTTGGACTGTAAAAGACATCTAATGGAGGTATGTCCTCCACCTGCAAAATGATTTGATCCGAGGGATCCTTTGGAATTATTTCTAAATCTGTGCTAGGGGATACGCCGCTGATTCCTTCACTCGGAACCTTTGTTGACGCTATATCCTGTGTATCTGTTGCTTTGGATGTATCGGCACTTTTTGGACCTTCCAGATTGCTTATGATGGAGTCAAATTGCTGCCATTCTTGGAGTAGTTTTGGATCAATCTGGGTATCCACATTCACATTTTCGTTGCCCTTAGCTTGCTCCTTTTTTTGCTCTTCCTTGTGCTCTTTCTCCTGTACTTTCTCTTTATCTTTCTTGAGAATCTTTGATGCAGCAGGAGATTTGTCGATGAGTTGTTGTTTAGGCTCGCTTGATTGTGTCATCGGGGCAGTAGCTAATAAATCCAGAGGCAGCGTTTGCAACCTCTGTTCTCTGAGTTTATTGAATTCTACTGTCCCTTCATCATTATATCTCATTTTAGCCAGTGCTTGGACTTGGAATAATGACTCTGCCGAAGAAAATAAGTCATCAAAATCATCTTCCTTATGATCAAACTTTGTGAGTTTAGCCTGTTCAAGCACATTGTAGACGACTTTCCTTGGGTCAAATTGCCTATTGGGAATGGTAGCAAGGTTTAGCATATTTATTTTCTCTTCTTCCTTCTCTGCATTCTTGTAGTCGTGCAAAGTATAAACACCGCATCTTAGAGGAAAAGGAGGCCAAACCTGCTTTTTTGAAATCCTCAGAGTCTTGGTTGCTCCTGCGGACGTAATTTGATAGGCTAATTCTTGGGCCAACAGCTTGTCGGGTATGTATAGGGGAAGGACATGAGGCCTGGAAAGGCTACCAAAAAAGCCTTATGTATGTGAATTTATCCTCCCCGAACTAGTTTCCTAGAGCGGTTAGGTCAATTTCTGCTTGTGAAGAAATCTTAAGGGCAGGCTTGTCAAAAGTGGTACAGTAAATGGGAAACATAAAACCATTACAAATTTGATACAGGTGGTCCTTATAGTGTGCTTTCCACAGCTTCTGGTGATAAATGTGAATCGGCATGGGGTCTTGTGGAGTCTATCTCCACCCCAGTATAGGAAATTCAGAGTTGAAACAAAGAGTATCTAAAATATAAGCACTAAAATAAAATGGAGGAATAGACCTATCAGTGACGCGAGTTTTATTTCTAAACTCAAGAATAGCAGCGGCTAACTTATCTGACAATAAATTTCCCCAATCCATTATCTCACTATTAACTGCTGCTTCCATTAAAGGAACCATTTCAATCGTGAATTTTTCGGAATCATGTAATCCCCAAATCCTACACATCATTGCCCTGGCGTAACAGTAAGGAGAACATAATGAATCGACAGAGTACTTACCTGAAGATTCATGTTTGTGCCTTGCGGGGTTCTGTCTCCATTCCCGAATAGGGGCTGATTCAGTTTCATTCTCACTTGTGAACTTCTCTAGAAATGCTTTATTGTATTTCTTTTGTGGTTCAGGCAAGTGGTACATTCTTCTTAAATCATCAGGTTGGAATGAGCCGAAGACTCTTCCGTCAACTGTGCAGAATGTTCTATTCATAACAGGGATTTCATCTACTTCCCATCGCACTACATCTGTATACGAAAGAATTTTTTCTCGAGTAGCTATTCGGTGTAGATATGAGTCGGCTAAGTCCTTCAGGGAAGCCTCTGACTTTCTAGTTGAATCTGCAGTAGCTTGCACCGATACCGTTTCAGGCTCTTCAGCTTCAATTAGATTATAAATGCTTTGCGAGCCTGTGTTGCCAAGGCCAAGACAAGTAGTGTCTGAAATCAATCCCTTCTTGCTTGGTCCTGGATCAGTGGTAGATTTCCTATTTCTGCGGGAGCTGATGCTACCGCAAATCTCTTGGATTTCTTCCCCATTTGACTTGAATTTGTTATTTCGGTGTAGCTCTGCACAGGGAATAAAATGAATGTAATACAGAGAACAGGTGGTGTGAGCCAATATGAAAGAGTTATATCAATTAACGAATAATGAAGGATTAAAATAATACTGCCGCAGATACAATCTCATGGGAGATCTCAGCATAACTGCTCCATTAATTGGCCACTTTAACCTGCCAATCATTTTAAATACTCATCATATCGTTTATACGTCGAATGATTCATTAAAGTGTGGCTTGATTTTTTGGCGGATAATCACAAGTGAATCGCTATCGGGAATGGGAAGGCTTTTAATAATAATCTAAAATAATACATGCAAGCCTTTTCAATCTATTTTGAAATTCGCGCCTAGCTTTATCGGATCACAATTGGAGAAATGTTTGGGTAGTAACATTTGTGTCATTGCAAAATCTCTTATCCCCGATGGCAATACACCTTATCGCATCGAGAGTTTTTTAAAGGTGTCTTTACCGTGTGTGCGCTACATTCCTTGATTTCCAATAGCGATATCGCATCGGAGAAAAGTGGGAGGGCCTTTTGTTATACTTGCTTGCCTTTCCCGATAACCGATTAGTTATTCACTTTTCGGATTGGGGTAAACCAATGGGTCTTTGCATTATGCATCCCTTGTTGTTGTGATATGTGATCTTGCGATCGCTTTATCGCAATAATAAAGAATTATATATTTATTTCATAAGACCAATTTGTATTTGTTCAAAGGTTTATAATATATCGTTTCCTTTGGACCTTTTGATTAAGGATGAGTTGATACCAATTTTATTCACACATCTATAAAAGGGACCCATTTCATATTATAGTGAAAAAGAAAAATTTTATGAAATGGGGGGTTGTTGTACAGCACAACAATTGGCGATTCACTGGGAGAAACAGTTATCTCTGAGAAATGTTGAAATACTTAAACTTTATTTATATAGAAATCTTATCTAAGAGGAGAATTCTAATATAAATAGGTATACATAAATTCTGAATCTAATAATAGCTATTTTTGCTATTTCCTTCTCTTTTTAAAATTAAATACATTCTAAGTTTTAAATTAGCCTTTATTAGTTGATAATGATAAAACAAAGAACCTTTCCAACTTAGCTTTATAATGACTCCTTTGTCATAGGTAGAGCCTCTGCTGCCAGAAAAAATTTATAGTCTCGACAGGGATACCTTTTAACCATTTAATTGTCCATTATCCCATCCATTTCAGAGTATAATTAAAAGAATGAATTTAGAAATATGTCTTCATATTTTTTATTTCTTTTTCTTTTTTCTTATTTTGCAAGATAAAAGCCATTGTCCTGGTTTGGTGGCCAGCTGTTTTGACAATGCCATTCATTGGTTGTAATTTAACTGAACAAGTCGGCTCATGATGAGACCCCTTGTCTTATAATTATAAGCTATTACCCTGTTTTGGTATGCAGTATTGGTAATGTCAGTTAAACTATTCCCCAATGATCATGGTAAGCAGGCTTGTAATAAGACCCCTTATCTTTTATATCAAATATATTTTAGAATAATCATAAACTTTGATGAATGAGATGGACAATTTTCTCCTTAAGAGAGCATGGATGACAGAGTAAGAGTTGAAGATGCTAAGATTGAATCAGTTTCTGTTTTTATATTGATAACCGTTTTTGGCCATTTAAAAACATTAAAATGATTTACAGTAGTTCTAAATCTCGAGAAGATTTTACAAAACTAAAATGGGGTTTCAGAATCTAAATATACCTAATTTTCTAGAAATTTTCCTTTTGTTTAAGGTTTCCATTTTAAAAGTAAATATCAAACTATTTCCTTTGAGCAACTTTTTCAATATAGCAAAGGCCAATGGGAGATATCTTACAACTTTATTTCCTAATAATCCTAAAAACTATGAACACAAATTTTGCTGAAAATTAAATATTTACAAAAGGAGAAGGGGTTACCTCCTCAATTGAAGAATTTTTTCAAGATAAGGCCATTAATAGGAAGAGAATCTCTCTTACTTGATAGATCTTGCAATATGAAAATAAAATGGCCTATCTTCTCGTTGATTTGAAATGGTCTGAGCCACATTTTCTGGAACTTAGTGTGTTTTCATTTATCTTCATGGGCTTTGTCCCATTTCAGAACTAGATCACCAACTTGTAATTGTTTTGAACTAGATGAAGTTGAATCAAAATATGACTTGATAATTTGCTGATGTTTTGCATGAATAATTTTGGACTTTTCCCTTTCTTCTTCTAATTTTAAGATTTGATCATGTCTTAGTTGAATAGAAGATGGGGGACTTTCTTCAATAAATTGCACTAGGGCTAGAGAAGGAAGCAATAAATTGGTTGGTAGGACTGCTTCTTTCCCATATACAAGATTAAATGGAGAAGTACCTATGGAAACCTTTTGTGTTATTCTATCAGCCCATAGTGAAAAAATCAAAGATTTATGCGTTTTTATGATTCTGCTCAATAGTTCTCTTAATTATTTTGACGAGATTTTTATTGGTAGATTCTGCTAAACCATTACCTTAGGGATAGTAATTTGCAGAATATTTCAATTTAAACCCTCTTTTGATAGCGAACTCAAACATAGAATTACCAGAGAAATAAGATGCATTATAAAAAACAAGAGCATTTGGGACACCAAACCTGGTAATGATGAATTGATCTATAAACTCTATAATTACTTCAAAGTTTGTTGTCTTCAAAGGAATTGCTTCAACCCACTTAGTAAAGTAATGAGTAGCAGTAAGTATATACTTATGTTGTTTGGAGGACTATGGAGTGATTTCCCCAATGATATCCAATCCCCATTGCTCGAAAGGCTATTCAATGTTGACTGGTTGCAAAGGGAAAGCTGGTTTTCTTTGTCTTCCACTGGAGATTTGATAACTTCAGCATTTCCTTACGTATTCGTGAGTATCTCTGAATAGGTTGGGCCAATAATATCTAGCATGAATGATTTTGTGGGATGTTGTATCAGCTCCAAAATGTCCTCCTGCTGGTCCGTCATGTAACTTCTGCAAAACTTTTTGTGCTTCAGGTTTTTCTAGGCATCTTAATAAAATTGAATCATAATTCCGCCTAAAAAGTACATCATCTACAATTATGAAGTTTTTCGCTTTTAATCTAATGGCATGTTTGTTTTTATAGGAAAGATTAGAAGGTGCGTATCCATTTTTTAAATAGAAGATCAAATCTGCATATTGTGATTCAGGATCAGTGATACTTATCTAATTGATTTCTTCAGTGTGTTCTGTACCTTTTGATTCTTGAATATTTGATGCTCCTGCTAACAACCTGAAAAAACCTTGGCCTCTGACAATCTTTGCTGGCTTGATTTCCAAGTCATATTCTTGTAATGTTGTGACCCAATTTGCCCTTTTTTCTCCTAATTCCCTTTGAATTAGTAATTGTCTTACTGCTGAGAAAGGAACTATAACTTTTGTGCAAGCTTTTAAAAGGAAGGGTCTATAGTGTTTGACAACTTTATACACAACAAAGGCTTGCTTTTCAACTTCTGAATAATTAAGTTCAGCACCTTGAAGATTGGGACTATAAAATGAAATTGGTGCCTCCAAGTTTTGATCATTAATCTGAGTTAGCACTGCTGCATAAGACGAGGTGGATGCGAGAGTATACAGTATGAAATGATTTGATAAATTGGGAGTGCTTAAAGCAGGGGCATTAATTATTGATTGTTTGATAGAATCAAACGCCTCTTTTTCTGCAGATCCCCATCTAAACACCGATTTTTTCTTAATCATTGTTTGCAATGGTAAAATATGGGAACAATCTGGAACAAATCTTTTAACAAAGTTAATTTGACCCAAAAATGACTGCATGGATTTTTTGTTATGAGGGAATGGAATATCAGAAATCTCTTTAATTCTATCTGGATCAATATAAATACCATCTTTGGAAACAATGAAGCCCAAGAGCTTTCCTTGATTAAGAGCAAAGAAGGACTTTTTTGGATTGAGTGAGATACCATACCTTCTACAACGTTCAAAGATTTGATTTAAATCATGTAAATGATTAGACTTTTTCTTGGAAAATACAGTAATATCATCTAAATAGACAACTACTGTTTTATTGATCAATCCCTTGAATGTTATATCCATTGCTCTTTGGAATGTAGCTCCTGCATTGATAAGTCCAAAAGGCATTTTTTGGTAAGCATAAGTTCCCCATTTAGTTCTGAAGGTAGTTTTAAGCCTGTCATCAGGATGGACCAAAATTTGGTTATATCTTGAAAAACCATCTAAAAAGGACATTAACTCAGAACCAGCTACTGAATGGAGTATCTGCTCCATGGTAGGTAATGGGAAATTATCTTTTTGGCTTGCTTTATTAAGATTTCTGAAATCTATGCAAATCCTGATGTCGCCATTTTTATTTCTAACAGGCACCATATTGGAGACCTAGTTTGAATGTCGGACAGGAAAAATGATCTTAGCCTTCAAGAGTTTATTTAGTTCGGATTTTATTTGACTCTCTAAGTTATGATGGATTTTTCTTAACTTCTGTTGGACTGGTTTTTGTTCTGAAAGCATTGGAATAGTATGCTGAATGATTGATGTATTGTATGTTTTTAAATCATCATATTTCCAAGCGAAGACATATTTATTTTTTCTAAATAACCTAATGAATGCTCTTCTTTCTTCCAAAGAAAGTCCTAATCCCAAATTGATGTTTTCAGGGTTTTCCTCAGTACCTAGGTATATCAATTCAAATCTTAAAGTGGAACTTTGGAGCTTTGAATTGGTCACTTGTTTAAACCTATCTTTAATATCATAGAGATCTTCTAGTTTAACCATTGGTTTTGGTATTGAGTTTTCTTCCTGCTTTTCCTTCATTTGAAGGTCATGATCACTTTCATAAATGATTTGATCATCATAGGACTTGTCAGAAGTCAAGAAATTTAAAATGTCTTCATCATGATTGAACACTCGCCAATTGGTGACATTGTCAGGAATTGATGGTCTAAAATTTAACTTTACTGAAAATATCTCTGGGCTATAATCTTCGGAAGGCAGGATTTTAGAAGCAACATTAGCTAGCAAGTTTGTTGTTGCATTATGGGATCTAGGGATAGGAGAAATATTGAATGCTAAAAATTGAGATATGAGTTCTTGCACCAAAGACTGATAGTATTTGAGATGACTAGAAAGACAGTGAATTGTATTTCTAACTTGTTTTATGACAATCTCTGAATCAACAAACACTTTCAAATATTGAACTTTAAGAACAATAGCTTTATATAGTCCTTGAACTAAGGCCTCATACTCAGCTGTATTATTTGTGCATTCAAATTCTAATCTACATGATAACATAGTTATTTCTCCTTCAGGGCTAACTAAAATACACCCTGCTCCTGCACCTTCACTGGATTTAGACCCATCAAAGTATAGTGACCAAAATAAAGAATTATCAACAATTTTATTTATAGTTTTCTCAACAATATTGACACATCTTGATCTATCGGTTTGTGAAAAATTTTCGATTTGGGATGTGAAATTATTCACTGAGAAAGGGGATGGTTGCGCAGTGAAATTGCCAAAGAATGATTCGGAAGAGTAATTCCCCAAAATATTATTATTAAATGCTATTGGTTGATTTTCCTGTTCAAATTCAGTGACAGTATGGGTCATATGTTTCTCCCAATCGATTTTGATTTAATTTGTCTTTCCTTTATAGGGTAGCCACATATGGGACCAATCGGTAGAGATATAACCGTGGAGTTTCTCAGACCAATCCCTACTCAAGATTAAACCATAAAATTCAGGTATATCGGCAATTAAAATATCAATTCTCTGAACCACTCGTGGATCGGCTGATAACCTGATAGTTACAGAGTTGATTTCCCCTAAAACCTGGACCTTGGTTCTATCCAACGGTACAATATGAATTGCAGACTTTTGGGGTTCAATGTTTAGTTTGGAACAAACTAAAGCTGGCATTATATTAGAGGATGCCCCTGAGTCAATCAAACAGTTGTGTAGATTTCAATTATAGATCTCATAGGTCAAGAGGAAAGGGGGAGTATGGGAATTTGATCTGTCTCCAATTAAAATTGTATCAGTAGCTTCAATTCTACCAGAAGGCAGTTGACTTGAGTCGTTAGCAGCCTTAGAGATCACAACACTAGGAAGAGGTGAAGAAGGTACTACATTTAGTTCCTTAAGAAGCAATTTCTGCTGATGTTTGAGTTTGCTAAGTTCAAACATAGTAATGTTTGCCTTTGTCTTCTTCATATCATCAATAATATTGTAATCCATTGAATTCGAAACTACCAACGTCTTAGATGTTGAAGGTATATTTGAGGATGATGGTTGATTTTGGGGTGTTGTTGCCGCCGATTTCTTTGTGGGTACCTTTTCCTTTGTAGTAGTGGTACCTGCACTCCTTTTCTTTGAAATTGACTGAACAGGTTCAGGAGTACCTTTACTCCTGGTAGTTACAGGAAAAACTTCTTGTTCATTTTCTGTATCGGAGTTAGGTAAAATGAAGTCCCACATTCCATGTCATTTGACAACTTCCTCTTCTTCGGGTTCATCGAATGGTAAAATTGTTTCATCTTCTTCTTCCTCTTCAGGATCCGAGTCTGCATTAGATATAACATTTGGTGGTTTTGACTCAGGTTTCTTAAAATTCCTAAATGGATTTTTTGTTGAAGTTTCTGCTACTTGTTTTTTGATTTCAACCATTTCATTTGACACTGTTTTGAGGACCTTTTGTAGACCCTCAATATCATATGGATCTTTAGGGGTTTTCTTCTTTGAATCATCTTTAAAAGAAACTTTTTTGGATTTCCTATCTTCAAGAGCAGCTTTCTTTTCTAAAGCAATAATGCATTTCTCTACAACAAGCGCTTCTTTCATATTTTCGGCTAAAGCTGGTTTTGCAGCTCTCTCTACAAAAATGGCTATATTTGAAGGTAGGGATGTTACATACCACTCGCTTTTGATTTGCTCACTTGGCTTGGAGTCGGTCGAAATCTTATTCAAGAGTTTATTGAATCGGGAGTTAAACTCCTTGATAGGTTCTCTAGATTATATCCTAAGATTCGAAAGATCATTAATTAATGTCGCTAAAGATCTATCATCACCATACTTAGTGAGAAACTGCTCTTGAAAAATGTTCCAGCTGGTAATGGATCCAGAGGGTAGGGAAAAATACCAGGACCCAACTGATCCTTGTAAAGTGTAGGGGAAAAGCCTAACAACAACATCTTCTTCTGTTACTCCTTTTAGATTAACTGATAAGATGAAATTGTTAATATGTTCTTCAGTTAATGTTCCAACATCTAGATTACATTTCGGCAACCATTTCTCAGGATAATCAGGTAATGGATGTAATGGTGCAGGCATAGTGACCGCACTAGGACTATTCCATGGATTCTGAGCCATCTTAGAACTAATAACAATTACCGATGAAATTCCAGGTGTTTGGGGAGGAGTTGGTATTGAAGATTGAATAGGTTGGGATGTTGAAGTTGGTGATCCCTGCTGAACAACAATATGTAATGGGGGAGTGGATGTTTGACTTTGCACTGGAGAAGATGAAATAGAAGATGATAAAGAAAAGGTCTCACTGTCAGATCCTTCAGTGTTCTTTTTAGCCTTTTTCCTTTTCGGTAAAGGCAACTCAGTAGGTACAATACCGAGCTTTCTGCTTTGAAGTCTGGTGAGAGGGTGAGGTAGATTGAATTGCGAAGTCTCACTGCCTTGAGATACTTCAGATTTCTGTGGTGATATCAAAAAGCCTTGAAGTTTTTGGATGAGAGACTAAACTTCAGGAGACTCAGGACTTAATCGTTCTGGAATATGATGGGATTGAGCAGTGGTAGTTGATTCCTCTTCTTCTCGTTTGAATACTGGTGTTCCAGAATGCAAACAGGAGGTCCGAGGTGAGGTGGAGGGAGATTTACTCTCAGAATGGTCTATAGGTTTTGATTTACTCGCCATTCATAGTTCATGCCCTCTTTCTAGCGCCAAAAATGTTGATGCCTCGAAAGTCGTTGCAAAAACATCGAGGAAAACCACCCGGTCTGGACCTTCATGCAGCTCCTTTTCCATTTGGTGTGGTGGCTCTGATTGGAAATAATGGGACCAGTTTCCCAATGATGAATAAAAAGGGGATGGATGAGTGAGTGGTTTTCTAATAAAATGGAAATGGATGAATGATTTAATCTAAAAAGTAAAAATATGAGTAACTATTCTATCCCGGGAAATTTCTATTTCTAAGTGCAACGTTTGATAATCTCTATTCACAAATAAGCATATAGATGACTCTATTTGATAAACAAAGACATTCATTCATATAATAATTGCTTTGTTCAAATAGTTGAACAAAGTAATTAATAAAACATTGTTACACTTATCCTTTATATATTACTGATACATGTATGACTAAAATAATAACATCCTTTAAACATCCAATAGTGAAAAATATAAAGAATGTTGTTGAAAAGACATACATATATTCAATAATAGCAAGAGTAATCAAATAAAAATTCACATAAAAGAATGAAATCAGATCATAGATAGTAGTACCATATGTGCTGTAAATCATTCCCGATATCAATCGCAATTCGAATTCCTTCTTTCAACTCAAAGATACTTTCATATCAAGGCAATAGTGCACATCCACATAAAAGATTCTTCGTTAAAATTTGGAATAATGGCCCAGTCTTTATAAAAAATATACCGGAAGTACAATAGTGCAACTTCCAGGTTTTAGTCTTATACAAAAATTGAGGACCCTTTCTAAATGCATGAAAGGGTCTATAAATACTAATTAAACTAACTAACTACAAAAATAAAATGCTATTTAATTGGTACAACTGGATCTTGAATATCTCCTCCACAACAGGTTTGTTGGTAGTCGGCAGCATGATTCATCACTTCGACTGTTCTCCCTTTGATCTGAGTTGGCATATTGCTAGCATCGGTCCCAATTCTGGAGGGCGGTTGAAGCGAGAATGGAGCTGAGCCGAGTATGTGGCATCATGTATCTCGGGAATGATGCAACTGATTGCATCGGTTAGACACTTGAGGGCGGCTCTCTAGCTGTATGGTTTTACTAAGAACAACCAATAGGTGTCCCAAGTTAAAGTTTGAATACCTGCGATTAACCTTCCATTCTTCTCCAACTCCTGATTGCATGCCTGCTCCAATGTCTTAGCTGATAGCAATTTAGCTGGGGTACATTGTGAAATCATATTAGACAGATAGAGAGTGTTATTTATTAACTCAATTAAGTTACTTGTAGATAATCTACATCTAGAAACTTCTCTCTCTGCCTTCATCAACTGATACTGCCATTCTAAGAACAGGATTTCCTTATGTGATTCCAGGATTTTGGGTAGATTTGTTGTCTATCCCTCGCTGGTGTCTTGCCAAGCAAGAAATTTTTTCAAGGTCTCGTCGGCCTGCTCTAAAACTTGTCTAGCATCAACTGATTTATCGATTATCGATGTTGTTATATCACAAAGGGGCTCAACCTGAGAAATATTATGACACAACAGCCTTATCTGTGTCACCAATGCCTTATTAATCTGTAGCGCTTTTGTTCTGAAATCGGCAGGTTGTGGAAGACTATTGAACTTTTCTATTTGAAGTGATAGCTGAGTGATTTTCTCATCTTTCATTTTCGCCATTAGTTCATTCATCGTCTTTAACTTTACCAATGCTTCTGATAATTATTTCTGCTTTTGAATTACGCTTGAGTCTATTCTCTGTTTTTCTTCAAGCAACTGCTTATTCAATTGATTATTTAATTGCTGCTGTGTTGACAATTGCTGTTCCAACTGTTCAACTTTCTGTTGTGCTTCAGACCACTGTGTTTGCAACAAAATAATTGCCTGGTCTTTTTCTTTTAGTAGATTACTCACTTCCGATTCCTTGTCCATGGTGGCCGCCGAATAAGCTCCGACATACTGGGAAAGCTTCATTAGGTCATCAGAAGGATCAAACTCCTCTTTCCAAACTATGTTGGTTGCCTCTGTTTGTTATGGAAACAGGGAAGGTTGATCAAGCCTTCTCCTTTTCCATTTTCGTTTCATTACAACCCTATGTTTTGGACTGTAAAAGACATCTAACGGAGGTATGTCCTCCACCTGCAAAATGATTTGTTCCGAGGGATCCTTTGGAATTATTTCTAAATCTGTACTAGGGGGTAGGCCGCTGGTTCCTTCACTCGGAACCTTTGTTGATGCTATACCCTATGTATCTATTACTTTTGATGTATTGGAACCTTTTGGACCTTCCAGATTGCTTATGATGGAGTCAAATTGCTGCCATTCTTGGAGTAGTTTTGGGCAATCTAGGTATCCACATTGACATTTTCGCTGCCCTTATCTTGCTCCTTTTTCTACTCTTCCTCCTGCTCTTTCCTCTGTACTTCCTCCTGCTCTTTCTCTTTATCTGTCTCGAGAATCTTTGATGCAGCAGGAGGTTTGTTGATGAGTCGCTATTCAGGCTCGCTTGATTGTGTTGTCGGGGCAGTAGTTAGTAAATCCAAAGGCAGAGTTTGCAACCTCTGTTCTTTGAGTTTATTGAATTCTACTAGCCCTTCATCATTATATCTCATTTTAGCCAATGCTTGAACCTGGAATAATGACTCTGCCGAAGATAATAAGTCATCAAAATCATCTTCCTTATGATCAAACTTTGTGAGTTTGGCCTGTTCAAGTACATTGTAGATGACTTTCCTTGGGTCAAATCGCCTATTAGGAATGGTGGCGAGATTTAGCATATTTATATTGTCTGCTTCCTTCTCCGCATGCTTATAGTCATGCAAAGTATAAACACCGCATCTTAGAGGAAAAGGAGGCCAAACCTGCTTTTTTGAAGTCCTCAGAGTCTTGGTTACTCCTGCGGACGTAATCTGATAGGCTAATTCTCTGGCCAATAGCTTGTCGGGTATGTATAGGGGAAGGACATGAGGCCTGGAAAGGCTACCAAAAAATCTTATGTATGTGAATTTATCCTCCCCGAACCAGTTTCCTAGAGCGGTTAGGTCAATCTCTGCTTGTGAAGAAATCTTCAGGGCAGGCTTGTCAAAAATGGCACAGTAAAGGGGCAACATAAAACCATTACAAATTTGATACAGGTGGTCCTTATAATGTGCTTTCCATAGCTTCTGGTGATAAATGTGAATCAGAATGGGGTCTTGTGGAGTCCATCTCCACCCCAGCACAGGAAATTCAGAGTTAAAACAAAGAGTATCTAAAATATAGGCACTAAAATAAAATGGAGGAATAGACCTATCAGTGATGCGAGTTTTATTTCTAAACTCAAAAATAGCAGTGGCTAACTTATCTGATATATATTTCCCCAATCCATTATCTCATTATTGACTGCTTCTTCCATTAGAGGAACCATTTCAATTCTGAATTTTGCGGAATCGTGTAATCCCCAAATTCTACACATCATCGCCCTGGCGTAACAATAAGGAGAACATAATGAATCGACAGAGTACTTATGTGAAGATTCATGTTTGTGCCTTGCGGGGTTATGTATCCATTCCTGAATAGGGGCTGATTCAGTTTCATTCTCACTTGTGAACTTCTCCAGAAATGCTTTGTTGTATTTCTTTTGTGGTTCAGGCAAGTGGTACATTTTTCTAAAATCATCAGGTTGGAACGAGCCGAAGACTCTCCCCATCAACTGTGCAGAATGTTCTATTCATAATAGGAATCTCCTCTACTTCCCACCGTACTACATTTGTATATGGAAGAATTTTCTCTCGAGCTGTTATTCGGTGTAGATAGGAGTCGGTTAAATCCTTTAGGGTAACCTCTGACTTTCTGGTTGAATCTGCAATAGCTTGCATTGATACCGTTTCAGGCTCTTCCGCTTCAGCTTCAATTAGATTCTACACTTTATGGTCTTGATGGCCTCCAATGACCGGTTCTGCTGGTTCATCATGATGGCCATATCCTTCAATGCGCTGTCAATACGGTCTCCAGCATTAATAGCTTTTCTAAACAATGCAATGGCACCAGCAGGATCCTTTTCCATGAGTTCTATCCTCAAAATTTCGATTAATTTGATCTTTCACACAGAAGGTATGAATAAAATAGCATGTTCTAAGAAAAATATGACAAAATAGTTCACCTGAAGGTGCTTGGCTCTACCATAAGGGGTGTCTCCAATCGGGACCTTGTACAGAGCATGAAAAGGATTAGTTTTCTCTTGTGTTTTCAAGAAGCCGATTGCTTTTCCTGAGTAGAAGCAGGGAACGCGTTGTCCTGCTCATAGCACCAGGTAATGTGAGGATTTCTGGAAGAAAATGGAGAAGACTCGGCTTCGATTGTCATTTCCTTTGATTTTACAGTCTATGTCACCGAAATGTACAAAAAGGTTCCTGTGCCAGGAATTCTATGCATAGTAAATGCCTGTTTTCCTAAACAATTTTTGCATTAGTAGCCGGCCATTAGAAATCAAACACCTTATGCTCTGCTTTTCCAGACCAGAGAACATAAATTCTCAACTAAAGATTCACGAAACTGTTTGAAATCTAACACTAAATAATATGAACTTAAACGCGTTCAGATTACGGTATTTAAGGAATCTCCTAGAGTTTTTAGCTCAGAAAAATTCAGTGGATAAGCAAAAATTTCGAAAAATACTTGTGGTCATTCGACTCTGAATTAAATTGAGAACTTTTGGAAATCTAGATCTAAGGCGGATTCAACAATGAATTTGTAACCATTAGACCAGTGCGCAAATTGTTTCAGCAACTAATTTGTAACCACTCTAACCTAACGACTGAAACATTTGCAATCATCTAACATATAATCCTATGGTGTATAAAGATGACAGGTGGGTAGAGAGGGGAGTTGATTTCAGAGGGGAACGCCTTACGGTGTAAAAATTGGAATGTACATGAAATCAATGTGTTCAAATTTCACATGTACATTGAAATGAATGTGCTAGCAAGTGAACAAAATTGAAATAGGATTAGAACTGAGATGTACACTAAAATCAATGTGTTTGAAAATCATATGAACTTTAAAATAAGCTCATTAAAAATTGAGATGTCCAAATAAATAGATATTTGACATTTGCACTGAAATCGATGATATACAAAGTTAGTTAATAGGTAGATATGTTAAGATTCATGACTTATTTTCATAGTCCTTTAAATAAGTTGAAGCAATTCATACAAGGAGTAATTTACAAAATTATATCCATCTATTTTATATTATAAAGTGTAAATGGAGATAGAAATTGATATTGAATAGAAGTAGAAATAAAAATAAAATTGCAATGTACATGAAATCAATGTGTTGAAATTTCACACGTACATTGAAATCAAAGCGCTAGAAATTGAACAAAATTGAAATAGAATTAGAATTGAGATATACACTAAAATCAATGTGTTTGAAAATCATATGAACTTTAAAATAATCTCATTAAAAATTGAGATGTCCAAATAAATCAATGCGATAAAAATTGAAGGTGACATTGAAGAGAAATTGAAATTGACTCTTTTACTGAAACCAATTGTGTAAAAAGAGAGTTAACAAGTAGTCAAATAGCACACATGTCAGAAAATGATCATTGAGAACTAGGTCGTTATGACAACCTCGCACCTCGGAACCTTTGGACAAATTCCGTAGTTGACATGTAGATTTTTTCCACTCGTTAACTCAATCAATTAGATAACTTATGATAATCTATGTACTGAGTAATTGTATGTCTAGTTGTTTCTATTTCAATTTCTAATGTGGTAATGGAGATAGAAATAAAATAAGAAATAGAAATGGAAATAGAAATTTGGAATTGACATTGGCATTGAATAGAATATAAATACAAATTAACATGTACATGTAGGTGATGTCATAGAAATTGACATGTACGTTAAAATCAATGCATTAGATTTGGAATAGAACTGAAATATTATGCAAAAAGAGAGTTAACAAGTAGTCAAAGAGCACACATGTCGAAAACGATCATTGAAACTAGGTCGTTAGCATTGAATGAAAACATAAATAGATATTTGACATTTGCACTGAAATTGATGATATACAAAGTTAGTTAATAAGTAGACATGTTAAGATTCATGACTTATTTTCATAGTCCTTTAAATAAGTTGCAGTAATCCATACAAGGAGTAATTTACAAAATATATCCTTCTATTTTAATTTATAAAGTGTAAGTGGAGATAGAAATAAAATTAAAAGTAGAAAGTGAATTTGATATTGAATAGAAGTAGAAATAAAAATAAAAATTGTAATGTACATGAAATCAATGTGTTAAAATTTCACAGGTACATTGAAATCATTGTGCTAGAGATTGAACAAAATTGAAATAGAATTAGAACTGAGATGTACATAAAATCAATGTGTTTGAAAATCACATGAACTTTAAAATAAGTTCTTTATAAATTGAGATGTCCAAATAAATCATTGTGATGAAAATTGAAGGTAACATTGAAGATAAATTGAAATTGACTCTTTTATTAAAACCAATTATGTAAAAAGAGAGTTAACAAGTAGTCAAATAACACACATGTCAGAAAATGATCATTGAAAACTAGGTCATTATGGTGACCTCACACCTCGGAACCATTGGACAAATTCCGTAGTTGACATGTAGATTTTTCCACTCGTTAACTCAATCAATTAGATAACTTGTGATCATCTATGTACTGAATAATTGTATGTCTAGATGTTTCTATTTCAATTTCTATTGTGGTAATGGAGATAGAAATAAAATAAGAAATAGAAATGGATATAGAAATTAGAAATTGACATTGGCATCGAATAGAATATAAATACAAATTAACATGTACATGTAGGCAATGTCATAGAAATTGACATGTACATTAAAATCAATGCATTATATTTTGAATAGAACTGAAATAGTATGAGAAAATGGGATCTTGTAGTAACCTATATGGGGATAAATTTACATAGTAAAAAGTTTGTTGAAACCAATTACCTAAAAAGAGAGTTAACAAGTAGTCAAAGAGCACACATGTAGAAAACAATCATTGAAACTAGGTCGTTAACATTGAATGAAAATATAAATAGATATTTGACATTTGCACTGAAATCAATGATATACAAAGTTAGTTAATAAGTAGACATGTTAAGATTCATGACTTATTTTCATAGACCTTTAAATAAGTTGGAGTAATCCATACAAGAGGTAATTTATAGAATTATATCGTGCTATTTTAATTTATAAAGTGTAAATGGAGATAGAAATAAAATGAAAAGCAGAAAGTGAAATTGATATTGAATAGAAGTAGAAAAATAAAAATAAAAATTGCAATGTACATGAAATCAATGTGTTAAAATTTCACACATACATTGAAATCAATGCGCTAGAAATTGAACAAACCGGAAATAGAATTAGAACTGAGATGTACACTAAAATCGATGTGTTTGAAAATCACATGAACTTTAAAATAAGCTCATTAAAAATTGAGATGTCCAAATAAATCAATGTGATAAAAATTGAAGGTGACATTGAAGAGAAATTGAAATTGACTCTTTTACTGAAACCAATTATATAAAAAGTGAGTTAACAAGTAGTCAAATAACACACATGTCGGAAAACGATCATTGAAAACTAGGTCGTTATGGTGACCTCGCACCTCAGAACCATTGGACAAGTTATGTAGTTGACATGTAGATTTTTTCCACTCATTAACTCAATCAATGAGATAACTTGTGATCATCTATGTACTAAGTAATTGTATGTCTAGATGTTTCTATTTAAATTTCTAATGTGGTAATGGAGATAGAAATAAAGTAAGAAATAGAAATGGAAATATAAATTTGAAATTGACATTGGCATTGAATAGAATATAAATACAAATTAATATGTACATGTAGGCAATGTCATAGAAACTGACATGTACATTAAAATCAATGCCTTAGATTTTGAATAGAACTGAAATAGTGTGAGAAAATGGGATTTTGCAGTAACCTATACGAGGAGAAATTTACATAGTAAAATTTTTACTGAAACCAATTATGTAAAAAGAGAGTTAACAGGTAGTCAAAGAGCACACATGTCGAAAACGATCATTAAAACTAGGTCGTTAACATTGAATGAAAGCATAAATAGATATCTGACATTTGCACTGAAATCGATGATATACAAAGTTAGTTAATAAGTAGACATGTTAAGATTCATGACTTATTTTCATAGTCCTTTAAATAAGATGGAGTAATCCATACAAGGTGTAATTTACAGAATTATATCCTGCTATTTTAATTTATAAGGTGTAAATGGAGATAGAAATAAAATTAAAAGTAGAAAGTGAAATTGATATTGAATAGAAGTAGAAATAAAAATAAAAATTGCAATGTACATGAAATCAATGTGTTAAAATTTCACACGTACATTGAAATCAGTGCGCTAGAAAGTGAACAAAATTGAAATAGAATTAGAATTGATATGTACACTAAAACCAATGTGTTTGAAAATCACATGAACTTTAAAATAAGTTCATTAAAAATTGAGATGTCCAAATAAATCAATGTGATAAAAATTGAGGATGAAATTGACTTTATTAAATTAAAATAAATAGACAGACAAATGCACAGGCAAAAATACCAGCAAAGTGAGACAAAGCTCACACCATTTGATTAGTCCTTTTGCTCAATTACATTGCACTTATATAGGAAACTCAATTCTGTTCAACCACTCATAACTAACTATTCTGTTCAACCACTCATAACTAATTATTCTGTTCAACCAACCACTCATAGCTAACTATTTCTGCATTATTCTCACATCCTCCCTTAATGGAGAAATGGATTTTCTACAATACCTAACTGACTTCTAAAAACTTCAAATTTGATTTTACCAAGGGGCTTCGTAAATATATCAGCCACATTATCCTTGGTGTTACAAAATATCAGTCCAATTTCATTTGACTCAATTTTCTCACGTACAAAGTGGTACTGTAACTCAATATGTTTTGTTCTAGCATGGTAAACTGGATTATGTGCTAATTTGATAGCACTCTGATTATCACAATTGATACATGTTGCACCACTTTGCGCTTCTTCAAGATCT
>APFE030024592.1:95232-128348 GCA_000404065.3 Pinus taeda
GTATTAACCCATGGTATTCACCAAAATGGCACATGGTATTGACCCATGGTATTCACCTGGAATGTAGCCTATTTAAATGGGGGAATTAACCCAGTATAGATCCATCTTTACTCTGGATCTACTAACCCCCGAGAGGTATCAAATATCATGATATGCAAACTAGCATAGAGTGAAAAAATATTTGATCCGAGTAAAAATTGATGTTGTAATTTAATGTATGTTAAACATTTTAGCTTGGTTAAAATAAAAAATAAAACAAAAATCAACTATTAATTTTATTAATTTTTATAAATTACTAAATAGTATTTTTAAGCTCCAGGTTATGATAACCCATGTAATACCAAATCTTAACAAGATTTATAATTGAGTATATTCGCCATGCTTGTGAGAGATTCGCCAAAAAATTATATATACATATTATATTAATGATAAAATCGCCTTCCATTTTTCCTATATACCATGGAGATTCACCCATTTATTATACTTATAAATTTAGGGGGGGTTCTTAAAATTTTCCCTGAAAATAACTGTTGCCATAATCCAAGGGAGCCTAGCTGAGTTTGACTAGAGCTCAAGGAGCTGTAGCCCATGCATTTCGGGTGAACTCCGTATTAAATTACTGTATTATTTGTTTTCTTATTGCTACATTTTTCTATTATCATAAGTATTTACATATCAACATGAACAACCGAATTTTAAAAGCACATAAACAGTTAAAAACACATGCCAACATACACTGTATTTTCAAGCGTTTATTAATTCTGCATTGGTTAATCATTAAGACTTGGGAAAATTTAAAGCTTTGGAAGTGGGAGAGGTTCTTGTAAGTTAGACAAGAATCCTAAGAGCCCCATTTTCAGATCAGAAAACTATGTCATTATGGTAACCTCGCACCTCGGAACCATTGGACAAATTCCATAGTTGACATGTGGATTTTTTCCACACGTTAACCCAATCAATTAGATAACTTGTGATCATCTGAGTAATTGTATGTCTAGATGTTTCTATTTCAATTTCTAATGTGGTAATGGAGATAGAAATAAAATAAGAAATAGAAATGGATATAGAAATTTGAAATTGACATTGGCATTGAATAGAATATAAATACAAATTAACATGTACATGCAGACAATTCCATAAAAATTGACATGTACATTAAAATCAATGCCTTATATTATGAATAGAACTGAAATAGTATGAGAAAATGGGATTTTGTAGTAACCTATATGAGGAGAAATTTACATAGTAAAAAAAATACTGAAACCAATTATGTAAAAAGAGAGTTAACAAGTAGTCAAAGAGCATGCATGTCGAAAACAATCATTGAAACTAGGTCGTTAACATTGAATAAAAACATAAATAGATATTTGACATTTGCACTGAAATCAATGAAATACATAGTTAGTTAATAAGTAAACATGTTAAGATTCATGACTTAATTCAAAACTTATTTTTATAGTCCTTTAAATAAGTTGCAGTAACCCATACAAGGAGTAATTATCAAAATTATATCCTTCTATTTTAATTTATAAAGTGTAAATGGAGATAGAAATAAAATTAAAAGTAGAAAGTAATATTGATATTGAATATAAGTAGAAATAAAAAATAAAAATTGCAATGTACATGAAATTGATGTGTTAAAATTTCACAAGTATATTGAAATCAATGCGCTAGAAATTGAACAAAATTGAAATAGAATTAGAACTGAGATGTATGCTAAAATCAATGTGTTTGAAAATCACATGAACTTTAAAATAAACTCATTAAAAATTGAGATGTCCAAAGAAATCAATGTGATAAAAATTGAAGGTGACATTGAAGGGAAATTGAAATTGACTCTTTCACAGAAACCAATTATGTAAAAAGAGAGTTAACAAGTAGTCAAATAGCACACATGTCAGAAAACGATCATTGAAAACTAGGTCATTATGGTGACCTCGCACCTTGGAACCATTGGACAAATTCCGTAGTTGACATGTAGATTTTTTCCACTCGTTAACTCAATCAATTAAATAACTTGTGATCATATATGTACTAAGTAATTGTATGTCTAGATGTTTCTATTTCAATTTCTAATGTGGTAATGGAGATAGAAATAAAATAAGAAATAGAAATGGAAATAGAATTTTGAAATTGAAATTGACATTGAATACAATATAAGTACAAATTAACATGTACATGTAGGCAATGTCATAGAAATTGACATGTACATTAAAATCAATGCCTTAGATTTTGAATAGAATTGAAATAGTATCAGAAAATAGGATTTTGCAGTAACCTATTTGAGGAGAAATTTACATAGTAAATTTTTTATTGAAACCAATTATGTAAAAAGAGAGTTAACAAGTAGTCAAAGAGCAGACATGTCGAAAATGATCATTGAAACTAGGTCATTAACATTGAATACAAACAAAAATAGATATTTGACATTTGCATTGAAATCGATGATAGTTAATAAGTAGACATGTTAAGATTCATGACTTATTAAAGTTAGTTAATAAGTAGACATGTTAAGATTCATGACTTATTTTCAAAGTCCTTGAAAAAGTTGCAATAATACATACAAGGAGTAATTTACAAAATTATATTCTTCTCTTTTAATTTATAAAGTATAAATGGAGATATAAATAAAATTAAAAGTAGAAAGAGAAATTGACATTGAGTAGAAGTAGAAATAAAAAAAAAAAATTGCAATGTACATGAAATCAATGTGTTAAAATTTCACACGTACATTGAAATCAATGTGTTAGAAATTGAACAAAATTGGAATAGAATTAGAACTGAGATGTACACTAAAGTCAATGTGTTTCAAAATCACATGAACTATGAAATAAGCTCATTAAAAATTGAGATGTCCAAAGAAATCAATGCGATAAAAATTGAAGGTGACATTGAAGAGAAATTGAAATTGACTCTTTCACTGAAACCAATTATGTAAAAAAAGAGTTAAAAAGTAGTCAAATAGCACACATGTTAGACTAGGTTGTTATGGTGACCTCGCACCTTGGAACCATTGGACAAATTCCATAGTTGACATGTAGATTTTTCCACCCGTTAACTCAATCAATTAAATAACTTGTGATCATCTATGTCCTGAGTAATTGTATGTCTAGATGTTTCTATTTCAATTTCTAATGTGGTAATGGAGATAGAAATAAAATAAGAAATAGAAATGGAAATAGAAATTTGAAATTGAAATTGACATTGAATAGAATATAAATACAAATTAACATGTACATGTAGGCAATGTCATAGAAATTGACATGTATGTTAAAATCAATGTCTTAGATTTTGAATAGAACTGAAATAGTATGAGAAAATGGGATTTTGTAGTAACCTATACGAGGAGAAATTTACATAGTAAAAAATTTACTGAAACCAATTATGTAAAAATAGAGTTAAGAAGTAGTCAAAGAGCACACATGTCGAAAACGATCATTGAAACTAGGTCGTTAACATTGAATGAAAACATAAATAGATATTTGACATTTGCACTGAAATCGATGATATACAAAGTTAGTTAATAGGTAGATATGTTAAGATTCATGACTTATTTTCATAGTCCTTTAAATAAGTTGAAGTAATTCATACAAGGAGTAATTTACAAAATTATATCCATCTATTTTATATTAATAATAATAATATCTATTTTTAATTTCACAGCCAAGCTAGACACCAAATTGGTGTATGAGACCCCCTTGTTTGTGGGACAAGGGACCCACCTCCGCGCAGCGATTTGACTGCTAAGTCTACGAAGGCATACATACTCTACCCCCCTCTGGTTTTTTTGAACGTGTGACCTCTTAGGAGGAAACACATGCTCTTAACCATTAGGCCCACTCAAGCTGTATTTCAAGCTGTATTATAAAGTGTAAATGGAGATAGAAATAAAATTAAAAGTAGAAAGTGAAATTTATATTGAATAGAAGTAGAAATAAAAATAAAAACGGTAATGTACATGAAATCAATGTGTTAAAATTTCACACGTACATTGAAATCAATGCGCTAGAAATTGAACAAAATTGAAATAGAACTAGAACTGAGATGTACACTAAAATCTATGTGTTTGAAAATCACATGAACTTTAAAATAAGCTCATTAAAAATTGAGATGTCCAAATAAATCAATGTGATAAAAATTGAAGGTTACAATGAAGAGAAACTGAAATGGACTCTTTTACTGCAACCAATTATGTAAAAAGAGAGTTAACAAGTAGTCAAATAGCAAACATGTGAGAAAACGATCATTGAAAACTAGGTTGTTATGGTGACCTCGCACCTCGGAACCATTGGACAAATTCTGTAGTTGACATGTAGATTTTTTCCACTCATGAAATCAATCAATTAGATAACTTGTGATCATCTATGTACTGAGTAATTGTATGTCTAAATATTTCTATTTCAATTTCCAATGTGGTAATGGAGATAGAAATAAAATAAGAAATGGAAATGGAAATAGAAATTTGAAATTGACATTGGCATTGAATAGAATATAAATACAAATTAACATGTACATGTAGGCAATGCCATAGAAATTGACATGTACTTTAAAATCAATGCCTTAGATTTTGAATAGATTGAAATAGTATGAGAAAATTGGATTTTGCAGTAACCTATACGAGGAGAAATTTATATAGTAAAAAATTTATTGAAACCAATTATGTAAAAAGAGAGTTAACAAGTAGTCAAAGAGCACACATGTTGAAAACCATCTAGGTCGTTAACATTGAATGAAAACATAAATAGATATTTGGCATTTGCACTGAAATCGATGATATACAAAGTTAGTTAATAAGTAGACATGTTAAGATTCATGACTTATTTTCATAGTCCTTTAAATAAGTTGCAGTTATCTATACAAGGAGTAATTTAAATAATTATATCCTTCTATTTTAATTTATAAAGTGTAAATGGAGAAAATTAAAATTAAAAGTAGAAAGTGAAATTGATATTGAATAGAAGTAGAAATAAAAATAAAATTTGCAATGTACATGAAATCAATGTGTTGAAATTTCACAAGTACATTGAAATCAAACAGCTAGAGATTGAACAAAATTAATAGAATTAGATTTGAGATGTACACTTTAAAATAAGCTCATTAAAAATTGAGATGTCGAAATAAATCAATGCGATGAAAATTGAAGGTGACATTGAAGAGAAATTGAAATTGACTCTTTTACTGAAACCAATTATGTAAAAAGAGAGTTAACAAGTAGTCAAATAGCATACATGTCAGAAAACGATCATTGAAAACTAGGTCTTTATGGTGACCTCGCACCTTGGAACCATTGGACAAATTCCATAGTTGACATGTAGATTTTTTCCACTCCTTAACTCAATCAATTAGATAACTTGTGATCATCTATGTACTGAGTAATTTTATGTCTAGATGTTTTTATTTCAATTTCTAATGTGGTAATGGAGATAGAAATAAAATAAGAAATAGAAATGGATATAGAAATTTGAAATTAACATTGGCATTGAATAGAATATAAATACAAATTAACATGTACATGTAGGTGATGTCATAGAAATTGACATGTACGTTAAAATCAATGCATTAGATTTTGACTAGAATTGAAATATTATGAGAATATGGGATTTGCAGTACCCTATACGAGGAGAAATTTACATAGTAAAAAATTTACTGAATGCAATTATGCAAAAAGAGAGTTAACAAGTAGTCAAAGAGCACACATGTCAAAAACTATCATTGAAACTAGGTCGTTAACATTGAATGAAAACATAAATAGATATTTGACATTTGCATTGCAATTGATGATATACAAAGTTAGTTAATAAGTAGACATGTTAAGATTCATGACTTATATTCATAGCCCTTTAAATAAGTTGCGGTAATTCATACAAGGAGTAATTTACATAATTATATCCTTCTATTTTAATTTAGAAAGTATAAATGGAGATAGAAACAAAATTAAAAGTAGAAAGCGATATTGATATTGAATAGAAGTAGAAAAAAAAATAAAAATTGCAATGTACATGAAATCAACGTGTTAAAATTTCTCACATACACTGAAATCAATGCGTTAGAAATTGAACAAAATTGAAATAGAATTAGAATTGAGATGTACACTAAAATCAATGTGTTTGAAAATCACATGAACTCTAAAATAAACTCATTAAAAATTGAGATGTCCAAAGAAATCAATGTGATAAAAATTGAAGGTCTCATTGAAGAGAAATTGAAATTGACTCTTTTAATAAAACCAATTATGTAAAAAGAGACTTAACAAGTCATCAAATAGCACACACGTCAGAAAAAAATCATTGAAAACTAGGTCGTTATGGTGAACTTGCTCCTCGGAACCACTGGACAAATTCCATAGTTGACATGTAGATTTTTTCCACTCATTAACTCAATCAATTAGATAACTTGTGATCATCCATGTATTGAGTAGTTGTATGTCTAGATGTTTCTATTTCAATTTCTAATGTGGTAATGGAGATAGAAATAAAACAAGAAATAGAAATGGATATAGAAATTTGAAATTGACATTGGCATTGAATAGAATATAAATACGAATTAACATGTACGTGTAGGCAATCTCATATAAATTGACATGTGCGTTGAAATCAATGCCTTAGATTTTGAATAGAACTTAAATAGTATTAGAAAATGGTAGTTTAAAGTAACCTATACGAGGAGAAATTTACATAGTAAAAAATTTACTGAAACCAATTATGTAAAAAGAGAGTTAACTAGTAGTCAAAGAGCACACATGTTGAAAATAATTATCGAAACTAGGTCGTTAACATTGAATGAAAACATAAATAGATGTTTGACATTTGCATTGAAATCGATGATATACAACGTTAGGTAATAAGTAGACATGTTAAGGTTCATGACTTATTTTCATAGTCCTTTAAATAAGTTGCAGTAATCCATACAAGGAGTAATTTACAGAATTTTATTCTTCTATTTTAATTTATCAAGTGTAAATGGAGATAGAAATAAAATTAAAAGTAGAAAGTGAAATTGATGTTGAATAGAAGTAGAAATAAAAATAAAAATTGCAATGTACATGAAATCAATGTGTTAAAATTTCACACTTACATTGAAATCAATGCGCTAGAAATTGAACAAAAATTGAAATAGAATTAGAACTGAGATGAACACTAAAATCAATGTGTTTGAAAATCACATGAACTTTAAAATAATCTCATTAAAAATTGAGATGTCCAAAGAAATCGATGTGATAAAAATTGAAGGTGACATTGAAGAGAAATTGAAATTGACTCTTTTACTGCAACCAATCATGTAAAAAGAGAGTTAACTAGTAGTCAAATAGCACACATGTCAGAAAACGATCATTGAAAACTAGGTCATTATGGTGACCTCTCACCTCGAAATCATTGGACAAATTCTGTAGTTGACATGCAGATTTTTTCCACTTGTTAACTCAATGAATTAGATAACTTGTAATCATCTATGTACTGAGTAATTGTATGTCTAGATGTTTCTATTTCAATTTCTAATGTGGTAATCGAGATATAAATAAAATAAGAAATAGAAATGGAAATAGAAATTTGAAATTGACATTGGCATTAAATAGAATATAAATACAAATTAACATGTACATGTAGGCAATGTCATAGAAATTGACATGTACTTTAAAATCAATGCCTTATATTTTGAATAGAATTGAAAAAGTACGAGAAAATGGGATTTTGCAATAACCTATATGAGGAGAAATTTACATAGTAATTTTTTTACTGAAACCAATTATTTAGAAGAAGAGTTTACAAGTAGTCAACGAGCTCACATGTCGAAAATGATCATTGAAACTAGGTCATTAACATTGAATGAAAACATAAATAGATATTTGACATTTGCACAAAAATCGATGATATACAAAGTTAGTTAATAAGTAGACATGTTAAGATTCATGACTTATTTTCATAGTCCTTTAAATAAGTTGCAGTAATCCATAAAAGGAGTAATTTACAAAATTATATCCTTCTATTTTAATTTATAAAGTGGAAATGGAGATAGAAATAAAATTAAAAGTAGAAAGTGAAATTGATATTGAATAGAAGTAGAAATAAAAATTAAAAATTGCAATGTACATGAAATCAATGTGTTAAAATTTCACACGTACATTGAAATGAATGCCCTAGAAATTGAAAAAAATTGAAATAGAATTAGAACTGAGATGTACACTAAAATATTTAAAATAAGCTCATTAAAAATTGAGATGTCCAAGGAAATCAATGTGATAAAAGTTGAAGGTGACATTGAAGAGAAATTGAAATTGACTCTTTTACTGAAACCAATTATGTAAAAACAGAGTTAACAAGTAGTCAAAGAGCACACATGCTAGAAAACGATCATTAAAAACTAGGCCGTTATGGTGACCTCGCACCTCAGAACCATTGGACAAATTACGTATTTGACATGTAGGTTTTTTCCACTTGTTAACTCATCAATTAAATAACTTGTGATCATCTATGTACTGAGTAATTGTATGTCAATATGTTTCCATTTCAATTTCTAATGTGGTAATGGAGATAGAAATAAAATAAGAAATAGAAATGGAAATAGAAATTTGAAATAGAAATAGAAATTGAATAGAATATAAATACAAATTAACATGTACATGTAGGCAATTTCATAGAAATTGACATGTACGTTAAAATAATGCCTTAGGTTTTTAATAGAACTAAAATAGTATGAGAAAATTGGATTTTGCAGTCACCTGTACTAGGAGAAATTTACATAGTAAAAAATTTACTGAAACCAATTATGTAGAAAGAGAGTTAACAAGTAGTCAAAGAGCACACATGTCGAAAACGATCATTGAATCTAGGTCGTTAACATTGGATGAAAACATAAATAGATATTTGTCATTTGCATTGAAATCGATGATATACAAAGTTAGTTAATAAGTAGACATGTTAAGATTCATGACTTATTTTCATAGTCCTTTAAATAAGTTGCAGTAATCCATACAAGGAGTAATTTACAGAATTATATCCTTCTATTTTAATTTATAAATTGTAAATGGAGATAGAAATAAAATTAAAAGTAGAAAGTGAAATTGATATTGAATAGAAGTAGAAATAAAAATAAAAATTGCAATGTACATGAAATCAATGTGTTAAAATTTCACACGTACATTGAAATCATTGCGCGAGAAATTGAACAAAATTGAAATAGAATTAGAATTGAGATGTACACTAAAATCAATGTGTTTGAAAATCACATGAACTTTAGAGTAAGCTCATTAAAAATTGAGATGTCCAAAGAAATCAGTGTGATAAAAATTGAAGGTGACATTGAAGAGAAATTGAAATTTATTCTTTTAATGAAACCAACAATGTAAAAATAGAGTTAACAAGTAGTCAAATAGCACACATTTCAGAAAAAGATCATTGAAAACTAGGCCGTTATGGTGACCTCGCACCTCGGAACCATTGGACAAATTCTGTAGTTGACATGTAGATTTTTTCCACTCGTTAACTCAATCAATTAGATAACTTGTGATCATCTATGTGCTGAGTAATTGTATGTCTAGATGTTTCTATTTCAATTTCTAATGTGGTAATGGAGATATAAATAAAATAAGAAATAGAAACAGAAATAGAAATTTGAAATTGACATTCGCATTGAATAGAATATAAATACAAATTAACATGTACATGTAGGCAATGTCATAGAAATTGACATGTACATTAAAATCAATACCTTAGATTTTGAATAGAACTGAAATAATATGAGAAAATGGGTTTTGCAGTAACCTATACAAGGAGAAATTTACATAGCAAAAAATGTATTGAAACCAATTATGTAAAAAGAGAGTTAACAAGTAGTCAAAGAGCACATATGTCAAAAACGATCATTGAAACTAGGTCATTAACATTGAATGAAAACATAAATAGATATTTAACATTTGCACTAAAATCGATGATATACAAAGTTAGTTAATAAGTAGACATGTTAAGATTCATGACTTATTTTCATAGTCATTTAAATAAGTTGCAGTGATCCATACAAGGACAAATTTATAGAATTATATCCTTCTATTTTAATTTATAAACTGTAAATGGAGATAGAAATAAAATTAAAAGTAGAAAGTGAAATTGATATTGAATAGAAGTAGAAATAAAAATAAAAATTGCAATGTACATGAATTCGATGTGTTAAAACTTCACACGTACATTGAAATCATTGTGCTAGAAATTGAACAAAATTGAAATTGAATTAGAACTCAGATGTACACTAAAATCAATGTGTTTGAAAATCACATGAACTTTAAAATAAGCTTATTAAAAATTGAGATGTCCAAATAAATCAATGTGATAAAAATTGAAGGTGACATTGAAGAAAAATTGAAATTGACTCTTTTACTGAAACCAATTATGTAAAAAGAGAGTTAACTTGTAGTCAAATAGAACACATGTCCGAAAACGATCATTGAAAACTAGGTCGTTATGGTGAGCTCGCATCTAAGAAAAGCGAAACTTAGCGGGAGGTTTCTGAGATGATACTTGCATGTAACCTCCAGCTAATAAAAATAAATCCCTGAATCAAGGGATGCCTTGGTGAGCTCGCATCTAAGAAAAGCGAAACTTAGCGGGAGGTTTCTGAGATGATACTTGCATGTAACCTCCAGCTAATAAAAATAAATCCCTGAATCAAGGGATGCCTTTGCATGGTGCCTTGGGAGGAGCATCCCATGCATGCAAATCAGTTTTGCTCGGTCTTGGAGGGAACCGGTCAACACAACTGCACATGCAACAGTCTGCTCAGCTAGGAGGAAAAAATGCGCATTTCTAGGAGGAGATGGGTTGGCTGCCCAGAGGGATTGTGCAATTTCTGGGAAGAGCAACTGACTGTTGCCGAGGATTGCGCAATTTTTTGGCTGAGAAGTTCTGCTGAGAGGAATTGTTTAATTTTCCAATGAACAATGATAGGCAGATTTGCGCAATTCTGGAGCCCAACAGGATGCTAGAGAGAATTGTGCAATTTCTGGAGGGAAGGATGGTTCCCCTCCAGAATTGCACAATTTCTTGAAGGAGTTGCTCAGCCTGTAGTTGGACCAAGTTCGATGAAACATCCTGTGAGGGGGATGCAACAAGATTTGATGGACAGGTTGTCATTTTATAAGAAAATCACTGAAGCTTGTGTACTTGACAAGGCAAGACATGTTGCTGTGAAAGGTTGGTAGGGAGGCTCTAAAACGAAGCTAAAGAAAAATTTTAGAGGGTGGTTGTAGCCACTACAACAGGAACATCAAATCCAACATCTGCTGCCACAAACATCCATGTTATCTGGTTGAAATCAACATCAACGCTCTTGCCAACAGTGGGACATACCAACTTCCCAACGCATCTCCCAACATGAGTTTTAACATCAATGACAACACACTTGCAACCATGATCCATCCAAACAATGCCAATTGTCCAACAATATCCCCCTTTGGCATTGTTGGCAACACCTCAACCTCATCACTTCATTAAGATGGCTAATCTTCATGTTACTTCCAGACTTCTCCAAGCATGATCCACCAATGGATTTATCTCCTTTGCATGGGCCATCATAACTTCTCCACAAATTCTCCCCCCGTTTGATATCAATGGCAAAGGGCTACAAGTTGTCTCTTTCTTCCCCATATAATCATTGAGGGTTTAGCTACTTCTATATAAATTGGACATATAAGATATGTCCCCCCTTAACATATACTGCATCTTCTTTGACTTTCTCTAGTTCTAAATGCCTTAGGCTATTGTTTCATCCTCTATGCTCACTTCTTCAGAGCGTTTTAATCACTTCTCCCGCTAAGATCATACTTCTACAATAGGGGTTGCTGCTTCAATAATTCCAATTGCACCAAACATTTGATACAAGTTGGGCAATGTATCAAGAAAAATCTTATATCCTTTTGTTTCAAAATAAATGCTCATTTTCACAAACAGGTTTTCTCCACATGAACCAAATACTACCAATTGACATAATGATACCAATTAAAGGTTAAGGAACATGGAAATATTGAACCAATTGTGTTTCATGAAGACATGATTGTTAGGCACAATCAAACTCACAATTTAAATTAAACAGGGGCATTTCACCCAAGGTTAACATCTTTCATTTTTGCAGCAATATTTCTTCTTTAGATTGATTATCATTTCATGCTACTGCTTACCAAAGCAGCCCCCCCCCCCCCCCCCCCCGGTATAATGCTCTATGATCTCCTACACTTGCATGCTTGCTTCTGCGAGAGGATTGATCTTGTGGACTGGACATGAATGTGAGCTTTCTTTCATTCCACACTTTTGCTACAACCCATCTTCTTCTTCCCACAAAATAATATATTATTATCTACTCCCTCTAAATTCATGTTGGCTTCACTCCTACTCTCTTTTTCAATGTTGATACATTTGAAATAAACAAATAAATTACTATAATTAGCAAGGAGACTCAACCATACCTTTAACAATCATATGCACATTTCTATATTTGCCTTCTAACTTCCAACATTTGATTTATTCGGCCTCCTTTGAGGCCATTCTCTTCCTTTACATAAGAGAAACATAGGATCTACTCCCCTTGAGAAGATCATACTTCTTCTTCTTCCAAACTCTTAAAGGCCAAGTCAAAACATGAGCATTATTTTCTGGATTCTTCTTTACCCATGTTTGTGCTTTCTCTTGGCTCCACATGGTTAGAGGAAAATTCTCCTTCAAGTCCTCTTTCTTCTACCTTTCTACCTTATAGAGGAATCCACCACAAGGGTTAGAGGATCATTCTTTTGATTTCTTCCTCCTCTTTTTATCTTGCTCTTTTGACATTGAGAATTGAAGACAAATTTGTATTCATCTAATTCACTATCTCTTCTTATCCTTAGTGGAAAACATGCTTCATCTTGTTGCGTCATTTGAGAAGTAAGCTTTATCCCATTGTATCTGCAGTGTGCTACCTTATGCTCAAAGTTTCCACAACTATATCATTCGATTCAACTTAATAATGGAGCAAGGGACCTTCCATATTTGCTAGCATTCTTGTCACGACCTCTACTATTACAATCATGCCTAATCTTGGTTGCTTTGTGCATTCTTGGGTTTTTGCTACGCAACACATTTTGTTTTTTTGCATGCCATCTATAATCTATGGTTTTAAGTCAAAAATTATTACAAGAAAAACAATAACTATGAAAATTCCTTTCAGGACAAAATATACCTTTTCCTTGAGGTCTTTGTCCTTGAGGAGGAAAGGACCTCTGTTAGTTCTTTATGTGCCTTCCATGGAAGTTTTCATTGCTTCCTCGCATTCTTTCTTTCTATTGTTTAGCTTTCTTTTACTATTCTCCTCATTGCTACTTCTTATCCTTATGTTGATGCCTTTTCTTCTCTTGTTGTTGTTTCTTTCCTTGTTGATTCTAAAGTTCAACAAATTATTTTCCTCTGTTTTTGTTGGAACCTAGAATTCTCTTTACCTGTGAAGTTGACCCTTCAACCTTTATCTTTGTGGAGCTTTCTTCTTCTTTAAAACCCAACCCAACCTTGATGAGAGGGGATGTTTTCTTAACAATAGTCTCATCCAAGGCATTTGTGCTCCCCTCAAGCTTCGGGTATTGAGATAAATCCTTATTTGACCTTTCTAAGTCTTCTCTCAATGAGACTACTTCATCTTATACTCTCTCGCAATAAGCTTCTCTATCATTTAGCTAATTATTCAACATGCCACTTAGCCTACTAGCCTCTTCTTGTTGAGAATTTAGATCAACTATTGGTTTTCTCAACTTTTCATTCTCAACCTCATAAATTCTCAATTTCTTATCTTGCTTGATATTTTCCTCTAATAGGTCCTTGATCTCCTTTAGAGTAGAGATTAATTTCTTCCTCAAATAAATCCTTTCATCTAGATCCTTTTCTTCACTACCAGAGGTGCTAGTTGAGTCACAATAGATATATAAACCCATCTTTGTGTCCATGGAGTCTTCCATAGGTCTAAGGGGTATTCCATATTCATCAGTTTCATTGATATCCCTATTCTCTTCATAGGATATACTCTCATTTTCTCTTATGGATGAGCACACAGGGAATTTCTCTTCTTCTTCTGAGGATCCCTCATTTTCTATTTCTAGTAAAGTGGGTCTATCTTTTTTACTACTACTAGATGCATAGCTATCTCTATCTTGAAGTGATTCACATGAACATCTAGATAATGAATGACCTATCTCTTTTCATTTATCACATAGAAATATATTACCTTCTGAGCAGCATGGTCTCCCTTTTGAGACTTCTTCATCATCAACATGAGTTTGATGGGAAACAACTTCAACATGTTCTAGTTCATTGCTAGAGCAGAAGGGCTCCTTAGCCTCTTCCTTAGCCACATGGATATAATTGTAAAGCAGCTAACCTCGTAATGTGGGATAAAAAGAAGTTCCTCTCTGAAACTTTAGTCACTCCTGTTATCTTATATGGCTGTGAAGTTTGGGGCTGCAACATCTCCAGAGAATCATGGAGAAAGATTGAGCAAATCCAGAAGCGTTTCATAACTTATAACTTGAAAATTAAAAGTAATACACCCTATCCTATTCTCCTTATAGAAGCAGGTCTTTCTCCTATTGAGAGCCTTGCTATGCTCAGGTTTCTATTGTACAAGCACAAGCTCAATAACATAGACAATCATAGACTTCCTAAGCTAGCTTTAAATTCCAGCCAAAACCACCTAAGGCTTAGCCGAGGATGGCATAAAGACACAAGGGCCTGGTTAAACTATTGGGAGATCAATGAGAATGATGCATTGCAAAACATAAATAACATTAAAGATATTGTTACTTCTAAGTTCAAAGAAAAATTGTGGTGTGAGAAAGATTTAGCAGCTAAAAGAAAATTAAGTTATTATAAGAAGGTCATCAACCCCACCCTAGAAGATCAAAAGTATCTCTCTATTTTAACTAGCTCAAAGAAGAAAATTAATATAGCAAAGATTAGAACGAATTCTCTTGAGCTCCATAGTGAAACAGGTCGTTGGGCAGTTCCTAAAACGCCATGGATGGAAAGGCTCTGCCATATATGTGAGAATAGGAACATCGAGGATGAAAACCACTTCCTCTTAGAGTGCCATGCATACAACCACATTAGATCTCAATTTCACAACCTTTGTTACAATACTGACCTTCCTAGCCTTTTACAATGCCAAAATTATAGTGAACTCGGGAGGCTTCTCTCCAAGCTTTTTGAGCATAGGAGTAAAATCTTAAATCAAAATAAATAATCTGTCTTTTTAGGTCCGATAGATCATTTTGGTCTCAGTGGACGTTAACCATCATCATCATCATCATCATCAAATACATTACAATCTATCCAATACTTCCTTTGATGACTCACAATGGCTCACTTTATCATCATCTAGCTTAGATATTGATTTCATGGTAATCTTTTGGGCTTCTTCATTCTGCTCACTCCTTTTTCCATTCAATACGGAGTGCGATGCTTCAACATCTAAAGCCATTAAATATGCTTCCATTCTAACCTTCCAGAATACATACTTTGATCCATTTAAGAATAGAACTCCTTCTACTATTAGCCAAGTTGTATTATCCATTGTTTCCCTTTTATCTACCTTCTAGTGATTAAGTTATTCCTGAAGGGACTAGGCTCTGATACCAATTGTTGGAAACAATGATACTACTGAGAGGGGGGGTGAATAAATATTAAGGCTAATTTTACTTTTCATTCAATCTTGGAATCCATTATATGATAGAAACCTTTAAAAAACCATAACAACAGTCGTATAAATCAACACAAGCATACACATCATGAGCAACAAACACATGAGATGTGAAGGTTTTACGTGGAAACCCTTTCGAGAAAAAACCACAAAATCTTGTTGTTGTTATTGATGTAAAATAAGAGCAGCTACTCTATTACATCAATTTGCTTGTGAGCCACCACTCATAGGAATCACCAACTCCCTTTGATTTTTTGCTAGCACCCACTAGTGGAAATCACCAACTCCCTTTGATTATTTGCTATCACCCACTAACAGGAAGCAACAACTCCCTCCATTTGTAGACACATGTCCTGCTTACTAGATGGACCATGTGAAGCACCAAATTCATGGATTTGTTGCAAGCACCAAATTGCAGCTCCTTGGATTTATGAAAGCACCAACTTGTAGGATACACCAACCCGCAAGCCTTCTCAAGCACCCACTAGAGATGGGAGCACCAACTACTGTATGCAGGCTCCAACCCACACTCAAATAGGAACTCAATATTCATTGTTATTGGCAGCCACTCTACCTGATATCAACATGGTTGTCTTTAGGCCTTGGACCATGTATAAATTTGTCTCCTCTCACTCTACTCACTCTACAGTAACCTATTTTCACCACCATAGCATCATACTTCTCTCAATCCACTGTCCACTACACACATATCACACTCTTCCCGACCTTATTCCTCTGCACATGCACCTTCAGCCTTTCACAAAACAACACTGGCTCTCTCTCGGGGTCTTTTATTTCTTCTTAGACACGCTCACCCTTTCACATCAGAATAGGCTCACTTAGCCTCACTCGCATTAGCACACACTCAGAACAGCATTCTCCACACAGTTCCCTCAACAATGCTGCATTACCCGCTTTACTCATCTGAGCTCCTGGGTCTTGTTCCACTGTTGCAATCTGCTCAATGCTGCCTCTACTACCTATTTCCATACTGTCTGAGTGTACCTTTTCATGGATCTCCATTATGTTGTTGTGTCAAACAAGGTCAATGCATTAAATCATGAGAATGGGATCCTGAGTATTCTCCATACTGAGAATTAAATATTTATTCTATCTGCACAATCCACTGAGACCAATCATGAATTATGTCTGCATGCATAACATGGCTCTTCATCCTTCTTAACTACTCACAGAGAGCAGGGTGTACTTCCGACATGGTTCTCTTTTATTGTGATCAACGCTTATGCACTTATCCATCTTTTACATTTCATTCTTCATTAACATGCAAGAATGCTCAAGCATGGCCATTTTGGAGTCAACTGCTACTTTTTCAAATTATGGTCCTCTTTGTTTTGACCCAACAATTTCTACAACCACCATTAATCCCATGACACCAACCTTCTGCACACATTTACTTATCTATTGACCCATTCATCCTCATACGCCTTCATATACCTTTATACAACAATATTAGAGCTTTTTCATTTTGTAACTTCTTATTAAAAATATCTTACGGAATCACAAAATCTTGATTAGCCTTTAGCTCCTTCTTACTTAGCCTTTTATCGCGTTCCTCCATGTGACCATTGCTTGTGACCACCAGCTTCATTCTCCTCTATATTGTAATATCTAAGCTCCTACATGTTGTAACTTTCATTATAATTACCTTATGAAATCACGAGCTTCTGATTTGACCTTTAGTTCCTTTTTCTGAGCTCCTTCTTGTTTTACACCATGGAACTGAGAGTTGTGACGAGGGACTTAGTGCTAAGGTGCTAAGGATTTCAAATCTTGTAGGGGGCCTATATTCCTTTGTTTACTTTTCTCTCCCTTGGTTCTTTTTAATTTCTACATTTAGACGCTAACATACATTGGATCCCCTTTCATCAGAACTTTTTCATAAAGCATTTACACAGGAGTTACAAAAATCTGAGCTCTGAAATTCTTCATAGCACTTAGGTGTTGACCCCGATTTGTGCCCTTGGTCCTTTGGGCTTTTCACAACCAAGCACCACCATATCGGAGCTCCCTGTATCGAGACTTCATTTATAATTCAATTTTGGAGGAGTTATGAAATTTCGACCTATGAAATAATCATAGCACCTAGGTGTTGAGTCTTCTTTCTATGCCCTTGGTTCTATGGGTCCCGACAACCATATGGAAACACCACTGGAACCCCTTCCATTGTAAATTTTCCAAAAATATTTTATAACGGAGTTACAATGTCTCCTTCCTATGAAATGCTGACCTTCAATATTGCATCATGTGCCATGTTAAATCCCCAAGCCCAGTCAACTACTGCCATGTGTCTAATTGGAGGAGAGAGAAAGGGTCCATTGGTCCTTGGTTTTTTCAATGATTTCCTTTATTAAATCCTCTTCCTTGCAAACCTCAGCACTTTCAAAGAATTTACAATTTATAAGGACTTACAAGGTTCTGAGGTTCTGATGGCCTCTACCTTCTGAAGTTTCAGTATGCTCTGACCTTCGATGTCCCGATGACTTCCTACTTTTAGGTTATAATATTGGGTCCTGATGTTCTCCTACTCAGTATCGGATCAAAACTTTTCTTCAACCAAATTATAAATGAGTTACAAAGTTCTGAGCCTCCAATATTTTGATGGTCTTGACCTTCCGAGTTTCCAATAGGAACCACTCATTCCTTCCGATATTGGGTCTCGATTTCACTTGTTGCCCTAGTTCTGAGGTCCTGAAATTCAGGGTATGAAATT
This sequence comes from Pinus taeda, assembly GCA_000404065.3. NCBI lineage: Eukaryota > Viridiplantae > Streptophyta > Pinopsida > Pinales > Pinaceae > Pinus > Pinus taeda. The sequence goes on from APFE030024592.1 coordinate 113,663, forward strand.
CAGCCTCCTCCTAAGCAATTTCAAGGTCCTTACTTCAGGAATCAATAGATTTTGATTCTCGGACCCATTCACGGAATTCCACATACTGTTGGAAATCTCTTTCAGATCACTTTCCACTAGAGAAGGTCTAATGTAGGCTTTGAGTCTATATGTTGCCTAAAATGTAGCTGCAAACTCTCTGCCATTATTTCCACCTTGGCTCTTCTTCTTCTGCCTAAAACTTACTCTTCGAAGGAATTTTGCAAGGTTCAACATACACTTAGAGAGACCTTTTAAAGAACTAACCAACTGTGCCAGCTCCAAGAATATCTTATTTGATCTCTTAAGGTAGAACCTCCTCCAAAGTTTGGGACTCCCAACCATGATAGCATCTTTTTATGGCTTCTCCAATAAGCCTACTACTGTGTATGATTCTCTACAAAGCATTGCAACAACCATGAGTAACCCCCCCCGCCACCCCCCTTCCCCCCCGCCTGAACTTGACACATCAAGCACATCAAACTAGCCCAATTACCATCATATCTAGGCTAGGGAACATCAAATACAACATCTGATGCCACAAACATCCCTGTTATCTAGTTGGCATCAATGTTAACACTCTTGCCAACAGTTCGACAATGCCAATTGCCCAACACATCTCCTAGCATGAATGTTGACATCAATTACAACACACTTGCATCCATTAGCCATCCAGACAATGCTAACTATCTAACACTGCTATTCTCCCATAATTCTTAACAAACTTGCAATAATACCCTTTCAACCTGAGAAATCGTCAAAGATGCTTTATAGTTGTGGGGATTTTCCATTCCCTAATGGCTTTAATTTTGTTAGGGTCTACCTTAACACCCTCATGAGATACAATATGACCCAAATATTCCACCTCATAGACTCAAAAGAAACATTTAGATGTTTTTGCATAGAATTGTTTCTCCTCCAATAGTTTGATAATCCTGTCAACATGTTGAACATGATCCTTCCAAAACTTGTTGTAGATTAGTATATCATCAAAAAATACTAACACAAATTTTCTAAGGAAGGGTTTGAAAATGGAATTAATCAAACCTTGAAATATTGAAGGTGCATTAGTAAGGCCAAAAAGATTGGCCAAAAATTCATAATGATCCTCATGAGTTATGCATGTTTTTTTCGAAATGTCTTCAGTCTTCCTTCTAATTTGATGATATCCCAAACGAAGATCTAACTTGGTGAAGTAAATTACGCCAAGTATTTCGTCCAACAATTCATAAATGATAAGAATGGGAAATTTATCTTTAATAGTGAGCTTTTTGAGCTCCCTATAATCCTGATACATATGCCACGATCCATCCTTCTTGTGCATCAATATTACTCGCGTAGATTAAGAACTTTGGCTAGGTTGAATTACACTAGCCTCTAGCATTTATGCAACCATATGTTCAATTTCACTCTTTTGGGCATAAGGATATCTATAACGTATGATGTTTGGAGGAACACTTCCTGGAATCAAATGAATAACATGATCATGATCACGAATAAATTATTTCGACGTTTGAACCTCTAGTGAGCATAATTTTGCAATTATGACTCATTTTTAATCCTTCTAAAGCTTTGTCATGGCATTAGAGACTATTATATTTCTTGGTTTACCTGTGATAACCCTTAATTCAATTTCCTTTCTTTCCCAAAAAAATTCAAGGAAAGTTATTTAAAATTAAAAGCTATCATCCTCGAAAATTGTAACCATTGGATTCCTAGTACAACATCAACACCACTTGTGCTATTGCTGCTACTGGGTGGTCACCCAGCATGCACTAAGGCAACAACATCTGGATACGAGATGGGTTGGGGGCTACTAGCTTGAGAACAAGGAGAGATTCAAGTCAATAACTTGGAACTGGTGAGGATGTTGGCCCTGGTAATAGGCTTGATAAATGGAAGGAATCCTATCAAGGCGGGTTAATGGATTTCGAAATTAAATAGGTAGGGGTTCTTGCCTTGGTTTTAAGGTTGTTTTGTTCCTTTCTCTGGTGGGGCCAGAGATCGAGATAGAGACTGACCAGTTGGAGTATACCTGGTTAATGAACCACCATCAACGGAGGCTTTATAGGTGGCATCCTTTCTTCAATAGCCAATTTCAGTAATAAAAGCGACTTACTCTAAATATTCAACTGATTACGAAGCTCCTAAGGATAGAAGGAATCCACCTAAACTGATAAATACAAGTAGTTATTTTCCACCCCCATATGCTTCTCCCCTTGGTATCGAAGCTTAAATTTAGATGATTGACCAAGTGCATTAATCATGATTGGAGGGAATGACTCATACGATGCAACTGGTTCTGCTCAATGGTACTAGCAAGGATCTTCCTAGATCTTTTGAAGATGGATTTGTACTACTAAAACACTATAAAAATCCATCCTAAAAAATAGTTGGTTAAAAAATGGAAGGGCTCAAACCTCCGCTGAGGCGAGTTGCTTGTGTCACTGCTAAGGTGAAATGATTGAAGTGTCACTACGGTTGAGATTAGATATTAGTGTGACGGTCAACTATGATGGCATTTAGTAGTGGATTTGAGATTTTCTGTGATGGTTGATGCGATGGTTTTGGTTAACCCCCCACCTAATAAGTAACTAAAGGCATTTCTAGGAATACAACTACGATGCCCAATTGTGATGGCATTTAGTAGCAGATTTTCTCTTTTCCACTACTACAAATGCAATGCCCAATTAGGATGGCATTTAGTAGCAGATTTTCTCTTTTTCGCTACTACAACTCCGATGGCCAACTGCGAGGTTGCGCAAGCAGGCAAGACCAAAGGGAAGAGGAATGATATATATTATATATGTCATTACCTATAGACTGTAGCCTTAAGAGCTCTATAATCAAAGGATGGATAAGTATCAAAGTTACCAAGTGAAAGTACTTGGTCAGGGACACGCTTAATAAGGGTCCCGCTTTCTTGACGTTAGGAGAGAAAGGAGAAAAGTGATCGGAGCTATAGACGGAAAGTACTATACGCAGATGTGCATATTCATGTCAAGGTGAAAAGAATCAAGAAGTTTTGAAGTTATAGAGAGAAAGTACTCTACAGAATAAGGGGTCAAAGTGTAAGGATGCTCCCCCAGATGAAGGTCCCATAGATGCCTAATGGGTTGTTATCGAGTAGGAGGCTAGATAAACCTAGATAAGGCTTTTAGCACTAGAGGTAATACCTTTATGAACAAGTCATTTTTTATCGATGAGGAAGGGTAGGTTTTGGTTGATGAGGAAGGGAATCAAGGGGACAGTCATTTAGGAAGGAAGTCTCACTATGGTTGTTTGATTGGTTCAAATGCAATTGATGTTGATGATTCAACCTAGGCTATTAAGTATCAAATATAGTGAGATTCAGTCAACTATTGATTAGAATATTTGATAGAATAGCATTCTATCTGCTTTTCCCACTTAGGTGGTTCCTTTGCTTCCTTTGCTTCTAGCTTTCTAACCTTGGGAGATGCTGGGTGAGTTAGCTTATCGAACTAGCTTCTTGAGAGGTGTTCTATGAAGCTAACAACTAAGGTCATGTTCTATTTCCCGGTAAGGTATAGAAGCAGATTCAGGGTTGAAACGAAAGGAAAGAGGCTTATTTTGGATTGAAAGGACAAAGACATATTCTGGGTTTATAGAGGAAGCTTGATTTCATCTTTCGTAGCTAATCATCTTCCAATTCCAATTGTAGCTAAGCCAATCCAAGATTATAGGAAAGGACCAGATCTTACCACACCTATCTACCACCACATCTCCCCTATATAACTGCTATACAACTGTCCACCCACATTGCAGGAATAAGGGTCTTCCCACACCATCTCCCCATTATAGGAATAAGGGTCTTCCCAATCCATCAATCAACATTGTAGGAATCTGGTCTACGTTACAGGAAAGGAAGCCATATTTCCGTAGTCTGTAGTACGTATTTAAAGAGGAGCACCCAAGCATTGCAGGAAAAGTGATTCAGCCATAGTTATTCTACATCCATAAAGCATAAAGTTATACAACCAGCCATTTCTACAGCCAAGTAGCTCCTTGAACAGTCATTTCTACATTTATTTCTTTTTGGGACTTGAAGTGCTGGGGATTGGGGACTTGAAGGTTGGAATTTAAGGGACTTTTAGGAGCGAATGGATGGATGTTTGCTATTGTTCATGGGTCAGTGCTATAGCAGTCCTATGATAGAAGTCGTTAAGACTAAGGCTGGGTGAGAACGATATACCATAGATCCCTCTTGTAGCTCCTCAGTTCATGAAGCAAGATAAGTAAGATTTTGATTGATTGGAAGGTAAAGCCTGACCACACACCCATTCACACCCACTCCAAAGACTTGACTAACTCTCTATAGTAGAAGGAACTCCCATCAAAGAATGTATACATTTTTTTTAAAACCACATGCACATATAGAAAGCATTACGCTTTCAACCCCACCCACACCTCTCTCCCTCTCTTTTACCAATAGTACCAACATTCTTAGTCTCAGTATGTCTCTCATTCATATGTATCAGATGGAAAGCCTATCTTAAGCCTATTGAAAGCCTATCGGTATCATTGCTCTCTCTAACACTGTAAGGAAATTGACAATAGCGTGCTATAGAGCCGAAAGAGACAGATCTCCCAATTGAACGAATGAAACTCCCAAGCAACAGTAAGGAATGGCACTCGACCAATTGATCCTAAAGTCCTCTCCCTTGCCTCGTCTTCCCACCATATGTATCTCATTCTTAGTCTCAAATGGAGAGCCAATCGAATGAATGAAACTCCCAAGCAGCGGTAAGAAATGGTACTGAGCGGTAAGGTGGTAAGTGCTATTACTGAGCGATAAGGTGGTAAGTGCTATTACTGAGCGGTAAGGTGGATTTATCGTGGGATTCAAGTGTTTCTGACTTCTACTAAATCGCCTTTTGCTTTGACTCGAAATTTGCTTTGACAGGAGGAATATTTTGAAATACAGAATCCCGATAAAAGGTAAGCATTCTTTGGGGTGTTGTTAGCTGGGCTTCCTTGGCAACAGTAAATAAAAAATATAGGTACTTATCTAAAAGAAAAATCTATTTACCACCCCACCCCGAGGATAAAGTCGCAATAAAGTGTTTGATAAAGGCCTTTGAAGCAGATTTTTAACATGCCTTTGAGAGAGATCCAATCTGATTGAGACTTGCCTTCTTACTCACCTTTAGAAAGTTATCCAAGCATTATCCAAATAATGACTTGAAGGACCTAGATGATGGAGTTATGTCTTTCATTCATGAAGGTAAGGTTCAATGCTATTAAAATGCCATTATGTAGATTGCCTTGAAGGAAAAAAATAATTAGGGACGCTACTAGTACAACTTACCAGTCCTATTTGAGTTATTAGCCCTGAAGTTGGGTTAACCGCTTCATGACTCTCTAATTTGGTTGAGTTACCCGCCTCATGACTGATGAAGGGTGCACAACAAAGAAGGATTTGATTTGCTGATCTACCTTGTGGGGCCCAGACCTGTAGAGCGTTAGCCAAAAGCCATATTGTCTGGGTTGTCTTGATTTACTGCAAGCATCAAACAATGAAGCTTGTCAATATTGCGAAAGACGCGTAGCTTAAAGCCATAGAATTTGATGTTGTTACTTATTGCTAAGGATAAATAGTGTAAAGCCATAGACTTTGATCCCTTAAAAAGATACTATTTCTTCTTGCGCATTGGGCTCCCCTAAAGTGAATAACTATTGCACTTATCTCCTAAACTGAGTAACTCTAACACTTACGGGCTTGTAGTTCATTCTCATTGCACACCTTACGCCTCGAAACCCTCCATGCACCTTGAATGTGACCTTCACTCTCATCTTTCTTTCTTTCTTGAAGGAAGTAATTACAAGGTAACCACTATCACTTAAGAGCTGTGAGGCTAAAGCTGTGACTAAAGAGCCTTTTTTCTGGTTTTAACCTCAAAAATCGGTCTTTATCCTATTAATATAAACTTCTACATCTTCCATTCTACTAATTGGGTAGGTACTTGTAATACCCCAGTTTTGACCCTTGGAATATAATATGTGAAATCATGTATTATTCGAATTAGGTGGTTTATGTTATAGGATACAAGCCATGTGGACTTTGTTAAAGGACTCTATGTGTCAACAATGTAAATGCATTGTAAATATTCCTAGTACAGAGATCAAGGCCAAGGCCTGACTAGTGAATGTGTATGAGTCCCCATAATGGGCTAGGATTATGGTGTGGTTGTTATGTTTCCATCGTGTGCTTATGTTATGTAAAAGCATTCAAAAAAAGGCATAATATAATAAAAAAATGTTGCATAAGAAGCAACAATAGTACTATAATACCACAAGAAAAGAATCTAAAAAGGAGTACATGGGTGATTTGACTTGACATCTATCTCTTGAGAAGTCAAACCTCCCTTGCCTATGCTTACCTACAAAAATTTCCCATAAAACATAGAATTGGGTGTTCCTTTCGATGTTTCTCCATGCTTCTTGGGATCTACTATTATTACTCAAGGCACTACACATTACCTTATTAATCGAAAAATGGAGGGTTGGGAATCGAGATCCTTTAGCCACGGAACACGGCACAATTGTGTATATAAAGTGGGGCCTCTCAAACACTGGTTTGAAAGCTTTGTGCGTCAACCGAAGCATCAACATCTGCTGGTTGGAATGCAAACGATCATACACAGCGAGATCAATAGGCGTTATTTGGGAGATTCTGGTGAACCTCGATATCCATACCATTATAGACGCAAATAATTCGCCCCGTATATTATAGGAATTAATAATCGAGAGGGGACAAAACTCATTTTCTAGATGATGCACGAGGAGAAACTCATTGAACGACTTATTTCCCTTCCCTCACTTGGAAACAGACTAGCATTGTGTCATATCTATTACGTATATAATTTAACAAATTTTGTTGTGCTAATCTAAACCATGTTTGTTCTGTCTCGCAGCTAGCTAGATGTGTAGCAAGCAAATTCATAAGAAAATGTTTTAGATAGGTAGGTATTCCCCTGAGCGATCGGAGTAGAGCGACTATGGGCTCTCTAAGAACTAATAAGAATACGATGACCACAATTGGTGCTGGCTACTCCCACAATAAGACTGTTATCTACGGTTGAGGGATATATTCATCTAAATTTTTCACTAGAACTATTGGGGGAATGATAGCCAATCAGTAGATCAAAGTGTTTTTTGAATGTTCTATTTATAAAAATTGAATGTGGTTTCGGATAAAGTGAGGGAATGGGGCAGGGATACAAAAGTGCAAAAGGGAGATCAAAAGGTATCAGATTCTCGAGTGTAGTTACAGTATGCCTGTTCTAATGGCATACTGATAAACTCTACATATTTATGAGGCTCTGTTCAAAATATTTATGCAACAAATATTCCATTTAAATTTAAACAACTCTGCAATTCTTTGTTATTAATTTAAACAACTCTGCAATTCTTTGTTATCTCTAACCACAAAAGTTCAATTTAAATTTAAGTAAACAAATTGATATACTATTGAATATACATCCAAACATCCAAATATAATTGAATCAAATCAATAAAAAGAAGGGAATTACCACATATTAAAGTAGATCCGTCAAAAGCATTCAAGCCTCTGCAATTCTTTTATACCTGAGAAAAAATCAAACAATCTGCAATTCTTTTATAACTGTAAGAAAAAATCAAACAACAAAAATTCAGAAACTAGATATTTAAATTTCAATATACTCGTAAACTGTAGAGACAAAGATGTTTTGCAGTACATAGATAATATTTTCTGTAAAAAAAAATAATCCGATTTCTTTATGAGTGTAACCTAAACATAAAATTATGAACCCAAACATAAAAGAATTCATGAGTATAGCGAGCATTAGCGCTATGCGCCACGTCGGAATTAGCCTAAAGCACCACAACATTAAATAATTTAATTAATTTAAAGATAGGATTTAAAGAATTTACATAAGGCTATCGATTTGTTTGAACACATGGCTGCAACAACGACAGCCTACACCCGAAGGTTCAAATCCAGCAAGGAGGAAAAGAACTTTGATAGCAGCAAAGTTATTATTCCTCCTCCATGGGGATGCCGTGCTGAAACCACAGATCTGCAAGAAAATGCTAAAGGTGAGTCCGCCTGTGAAGACTTAGATGCACCAGCAGATAAAGAACCAAAAATGAGAGGAGCATTCAAAAAAATCACCTAAGTGGAAGCAGATTGTTCCACTTACATTGAAAGAAAATGGTGGTGAAGGCAGAAAAGCTGAGCAACAGCAAAAGCAAGAGGCCAGAGAAGGCCAGAGTAGCTTAATGCGCTGAAGGAAGCCCCTGCACTGCAAGGGTTCCAGATCCAACAAGGAGGAAAAGAACTCTGATAGCAGCAACGCTATTAACCCTCCTCCATGGGCCGGCAATGCTGAAACCACAGATATGCAAGAAAATGCTAAAGATGAGTCTGCCGGTCAAGAATTAGATGCAGCAACTGATAAAGAAGTAAAAGGTGAGAGAAGCATTCAAAGAAATCACCTAAATTGAAGCAGATTGTTCCACTCGCATTGGAAGAAAACGACTCAAAACGACGGTGAAGGCAGAGAACCTGAGCAGCAGCAAAAGCTTAATGCGCTGGATGTTTTCAGACATCAACGTGGGTCATCTTTGGACGACCTGGAGTTCCTCTGTCCGAGCTACCAATGGCTGAGCAGAAATATAAATGCAGATTTGCTTATCGTCAATCATAAATACTTTATACGGTTGATAACCATTGTAATTTGTTTATTGCAATCGATGCATTTGCAACGCTTCTTCTTTGCCGAATTCTTTTCATTTTCGTGTGTATTGTAGCATTTCCCCTCAAATTTAAAAGGCCATTTCCGTCATTACACCAGCAGTACTATAATGTAAAATAATTACAAAAATAGTGAAGTGAAAATGGATGTCAAAGTATACCTGAGCATTTAAATGGCCATTTCCGTGATTACACCAGCAATAGTGAAGTGATAATGGATGTCAAAGTAAACCTCATGGAGCTTCGAATTACAAACAAAAGAATAAGCCATGGCAAACTAGATTTGCAGTGCGTTGTTCTTATTATTAATTGAAGTTCAAACCATGGCTATGGTCCGGATCACAAGAACACCACCAGTCATTGTCATTCATTCAGCCACCTGCACTTCTCATAATTCACAATGCGGACGAAGGGATGGAACTAAAGTCCATTGGATAAACAGAGTTTGGAGCAGAATGGACGGAGTTGAATATAGTTCACAGAATCCCTAGATCACCAGGTCAGATCGAGTCGCCAATAAGCTCTTTGCTGATTGGGCAATGTACTTCTCAATCTCCACTTGACCAAATTTCACCAGTATATCTGTGACATGTATCACTTACATTTAAATTAGAACGTCGCTGCACCGTTGGATGAGAAGGCAGTTACAATTAAACGGCGGTAAAAAAGGGTGTCAGAAAAAAATGGCGATAGAAATGGGCGTCGGAAAATTTCAATGCCTGTCTGTCATAAGCCATGGATGCCATTCTTGTAATTGTTCTTGTAATAGTGCATTAATCTTAATCGACTTATAGAAAACCTTCACCATCCACAACATTAAATCTGTATTCAGCTCCGTACCTTTTTTAATACTCCAAATTTATTTTATTATTTTAAATTAATGGTTTAATCATAATAGAATTTGTGTTTAATTTTGATATTTAAATAGAATAAATTAGATTTATGTAAATGCAATAAAACCTTATTATTTTAAATTAATGGTTTAGTTATAACAGAATTTGCGTTTAATTTTGATATTTAAATGGAATCAATTAGATTATGCAAATCCAATAAAACCTGTTTAATTTTGATATTTAAATGGAATCAATTAGATTATGCAAATCCAATAAAACCTATTAAATTTTTATTTATGTTTAATTAAAATAATTTTATTTTTTATAATTAAAAAAATTATTCTATATTTTAAATTTTATAATAATTTTTAAATTTTTATTATAATTTGAATGTTTGTTTGATACTCCAAATTTATTATTATTTTAAAATAGTGGATTAATCATTACAAGTTGGCGTGTGCATCATTTGTCTTTAATATTGACATTTAAATGAGAAAAATTATATTTATTTAAAACATGAAGTTGGGTTAATCACTTCATGACTCTCAAATTTGGTTGAGTTACCCGCCTCATGACTGATGAAGGGTGCACAACAAAGAAGGATTTGATTTGTTGATTTGCCTTGCGGGGCCCATACCTGTAGAGCATTAGCCAGGAGCCATATTGTCTGGGTTGTCTTGATTCACTGCAAGCATCAAACCATGAAGCTTGTCAATATTGCGAAGGACGCATAGCGTAAAGCCATAGACTTCGATGTTGGTACTTATTGCTAAGGATAAAAAGTGTAAAGCCATAGACTTTGATCCTTGAAAAAGATACTAATTCTTCTTGCGCCTTGGGCTCCCTAAAGTGAATAACTATTGCACTTATCTCCTAAACTAAGTAACTCTAGCACTTACGAGCTTGTACTTCATTCTCATTGCACACCTTCCACCTCGAAACCCTCCATGCACCTTGAATGTGGCCTTCACTCTCATCTTGCTTTCTTTCTTGAAGGAAATACTTACAAGGTAACCACTATCACTTAAGAGCTGTGAGGCTAAGGCTGTGACTAAAGAGCATTTTTTCTAGTTTTAACCCCAAAAATCGGTCTTTATCCTATCAATATAAACTTCTACATCTTCCATTCTACTAATTGGGTAGGTTCTTGTAATACCCCGGTTTTGACCCTTGGAATATAATATGTGAAATCATGTATTATTCGAATTAGGTGGTTTATGTGATAGGATACAAGCCATGTGGACTATGTGTCAACAATGTAAATGCATTGTAAATATTCATAGTACAGAGATCAAGGCCAAGGCCTGACTAGTGAATGTGTATGAGTCCCCATGATGGGCTAGGATTATGTTGTGGTTGTTATATTTCCATCATATGCTTATGTTATGTAAAAGCATTCACAAAAAGGCATAATATAATAAAAACGTTGCATAAGAAACAACAATAGTACTATAATACCACAAGAAGAGAATCTAAAAAGGAGTACATGGGTGATTTGACTTGACATCTATCTCTTGGGAAGTCAAACCTCCCTTACCCATGCTTACCTACAAAAATTTCCCATAAAACATAGAATTGGGTGTTCCTTTGGATGTTTACCCATGCTTCTTGGGATCTGCATGAAAGGGCGAGCTGTATCGATTGGTTAACCCGAATCCTTTGCATGTATGATCCGACGGGTCCTACTATTATTACTCAAGGCACTACACATTACCTTATTAATCTAAAAATGGAGGGTTGGGAATCGAGATCCTTTAGCCATGGAACACGGCACAATTGTGTATATAAAGTGGGGCCTCTCAAACACTGGCGTGAAAGCTTTGTGCATCAACCGAAGCATCAACGACTGGAATGCAAATGATCATACACAACTAGATCAATAGGCATTATTTGGGAGCTTCTGGTGAACCTCGATATCCATACCATTATAGACGCAAATAATTCGCCCCCGTATACTATAGGAATTAATAATCGAGAGGGGACAAAACTCATTTTCTAGATGATGGACGAGGAGAAACTCATTGAACGACTTATTTCCCTTCCCTCACTTGGAAACAGACTAGCATTGTGCCATATCTATTACGTATATAATTTAACAAAATTTTGTTGTGCTAATCTAAACCATCTTTGTTCTATCTCGCAGCTAGCTAGATGTGTAGCAAGCAAATTCATAAGAAAACATTTTAGATAGGTAGGTATTCCCCTGAGCAATCGGAGTAGAGCGACTATGGGCTCTCTAAGAACTAATAAGAATACGATGACCACGGATTGGTCTTATTTGTGATCCTATATCCCAACATAGTATGTTTTATGTTGGTTGGTGTGGGTATGAAAACATGATCGATAGAGCTCTGTCGCGATTGATTGATTTCGAGATTGGTGGCATTATTCATGAAATTGGTGCTGGCTACTCCCACAATAAGATTGTTATCTACGGTTGAGGGATATATTCATCCAAATGTTTCACTGGAACTATTGGGGGAATGATAGCCAATTAGTGGATCAAAATGTTTTTCGAATATTTTATTTATAAAAATTGAATGTGGTTTCCAATAAAGTGAGGGAATGGAGCAGGGATACAAAAGTGGAGAAGGGAGATCAACAGGTATCAGATTCTTGAGTGTAGCTATAGTTATGCTGGTTCTAATGGCATACTTATAAACTCTACATATTTATGAGGCTCTGTTCAAAATATTTATGCAACAAATATTCAATTTAAATTTAAACAACTCAGTAATTCTTTATTATCTCTAACAACAAAAGTTCAATTTAAATTTAAGTGAACAAATAACATTTAAATTTAAGTGAACAAATTGATATGCTATTGAATATACATCTAAATATAGTTGAATCAAATCAATAAGAAGAAGGGAATTACCACATATTAAATTAGATCCATCAAAAACATTCAAGCCTCTGCAATTCTTTTACACCTGAGAAAAAATCAAACAATCTGCAATTTTTTTATAACTGTGAGAAAAAATCAAACAACAAAAATTCAGAAACTAGATATTTAAATTTCAATGTACTCATAAACTGCAGAGATAAAGATGTTTTGCAGTACATAGATAATATTTTTTGTAAAACAAAATCATACGGTTTCTTTATCAGTGTGACCTAAACATAAAACTATGAACCCAAACATAAAAGAATTCATGAGTATAGCGAGCATTAGCGCTATGCGCCACGTCGGAATTAGCCTAAAGCACCACAACATTAAAGAATTTAATTAATTTAAAGATAGGATTTAAAGAATTTACATAAGGCTATCGATTTGTTTGAACACATGGCTGCAACAGTAGCAGCCTACACCCGAAGGTTCAAATCCAGCAAGGAGGAAAAGAAATTTGATAGCAGCAAAGCTATTATTCCTCCCCCATGGGCATGCTGTGCTGAAACCACAGATCTGCAAGAAAATGCTAAAGGTGAGTCCGCCTGTGAAGACTTAGATGCACCAGTGGATAAAGAACTAAAAGTGAGAGGAGCATTCAAAAAATCACCTAAATAGAAGCAGATTGTTCCACTTACATTGAAAGAAAATGATGGTGAAGGCAGAAAAGATGAGCAACAGCAAAAGCAGGAGGCCAGAGAAGGCCAGAGTGGCTTAATGCGCCGAAGGAAGCGTCTGCACTGCAAGGGTTCCAGATCCAGCAAGGAGGAAAAGAACTTTGATAGCAACAACGCTATTAACCCTCCTCCATGGGCCGGCCATGTTCAAACCGCAGATATGCAAGAAAATGCTAAAGATGAGTCTGCGGGTCAAGAATTAGATGCAACAAATGATAAGGAAGTCAAAGGTGAGAGGAGCATTCGAAGAAATCACCTAAATTGAAGCAGATTGTTCCACTCGCATTGGAAGAAAACGACGGTGAAGGCAGAGAACCTGAGCAACAGCAAAAGCTTAATGCGTTGGATTTTTTCAGACTTCAACGTGGATCATATTTGGACGGCCTGGAGTTCCTCTGTTTGAGCTACCAATGGCTGAGCAAAAATACAAATGCAGATTTGTTTACCGTCGATCATAAATACTTTATACGGTTGATAACCATTGTAATTTGTTTATTGCAATCGATGCATTTGCAACGCTTCTTCTTTGCCGAATTTTTTTCATTTTCGTGTGTATTGCAGCATTTCCCCTGAAATTTAAATGGTCATTTCCGTCATTACACCAGCAGTACTATAATGTAAAAAAATTACAAAAATAGTGAAGTGAAAATGGATGTCAAAGTATACCTGAGCATTTAAATGGCCATTTCCGTGATTACACCAGCAATAGTGAAGTGATAATGGATGTCAAAGTATACTCCATGGAGCTTTGAATTACAAACAAAAGAATAAGCCATGGAAAACTAGATTTGCAGTGCGTTGTTCTCATTATTAATTGAAGTTCAAACCATGGCTATGGTCCGGATCACAAGAACACCACCAGTCATTGTCATTCATTCAGCCACCTGCACTTCTCATAATTCACACTGCGGATGAAGGATGGAACTAAACTCCATTGGATAAACAGAGGTTGGAGCAGAATGGACGGAGTTGAATATAGTTCACAGAATCCCTAGATCAACAGGTCAGATCGAGTCGCTAATAAGCTCTTCGCTGATTGGGCAATGTACTTCTCAATCTCCACTTGACCAAATTACACCAGTATATCTATGACACGTATCATTTACATTTAAATTAGAACGTCGCTGCACCGTTGGATGGGCAGGCAGTTACAACTAAACGGCGGTAAAAAAGGGTGTCAGAAAAAACGGCGATAGAAAAGGGTGTCGGAAAATTTCAATGCCTGTCTGTCATAAGCCATGGATGTCATTCTTGTAATTGTTCTTGTAATAGTGCATTAATCTTAATCAACTTATGGAAAACCTTCACCATCCACAACATTAAATCTGTATTCAGCTGCGTACCTTTTTTTATACTCCAAATTTATTTTATTATTTTAAATTAATGGTTTAATCATAACAGAATTTGCGTTTAATTTTGATATTTAAATAGAATAAATTAGATTTATGTAAATCCAATAAAACCTTATTATTTTAAATTAATGGTTTAATTATAACAGAATTTGCGTTTA
>APFE030024592.1:129077-175913 GCA_000404065.3 Pinus taeda
AGTTGGAGTGCTAAAGGGGTTATTTCATGATAATAAATCTATTTATGGATATAAAATGCATTTTAAATAAGGAAAAATCACAATATTACTAAAAATTATATCATTAAATTCCGACTAAAAAGTTATTTCATTTTTCACTTAGACTTTTATTGTGTTAATACTTAAATTGATACTAGAAGAAAATATTAAAAAAACAAATTATATACATAGCAACAATATACATGATTTACCTTGGAAAATTTCTTCTAGGAAAAACTAGACAATAATAAATCAATTATCTTATAGTTTAAAGCATAAAACCCATGAATAGTGCTACCAATTGCTTCCTCTAATGTCTTGTGTAAGAGAGATTAGATATGTCATCTACCTTAACTTCCATCCATAATAAAGATATAATGAAAACAATAAAGAAAACTAGAATCACAAATATGCCCAATCAAATCCTTCCCATAAAAATAATGAAATGGGTGATGCTTAGTTGAAACCATAAGGGAGAAAAAACAAAATTGAAAGGAAAAAAATGTAGAGATAAATTCAAAAACAAATTAGTCTAAATGGATAATTATAACATAGGTATAAGGTACCAAAAATGCAATGTCAAACCAACAATTTGTCACATCTAGTTAAAAATTCTAGGCAATCATATGCACGTGTGTACCCTATTAATGGATATTGATGCCCTAGTATGTGATGGTCAAGTGGTGCCATAAAAGACAAAGGTTTGTCGTCTCAAATCCCAATACAATCATTAAAATGGTAGAAATCATAACATTGTTTTCCTTTGTTAATACCTTCCATATGCTTTACAACTTGGGTGTGTTGTTTATACACTAAGTTTTCGTATTGCCAAAACCATCATTTCATTTCTGGCAATCACGTCTTAACATATACTTTGCAACTTTGGCATGTTTATATACTAAGGTTTTGGATGGCCAAAACCGTCATTCCAACCTTATGTCATATATGTATTACATTGACATAATTACAATAGCCCATCCACTCAATATAACAATAATCTACACCAAAAATACATACAAGGTCTTTTTGGTGGCATCCCAAAATCTAGATAGAACATCAAATTTTGGTTCACCAAAATCAAAACCCAAATTTCATGGTCATAAGTTAGCTATCACTAATTTTCATTCTCGCTTTCACCAACCATGCCTTTAACTAACTTGTAATATGGAGAGCACGAATTTCAAAGGGGAAATGCATGTAGCATTGCTCAACAATGATACTTGAAGGAAGGATGAGGTTACAACTTTTGACGGTCTGGTATATTTATAATGTTACTTTGCAAATAAAAAATATAGTGAGTGAAATAAGTAGGAAATTTATGGTAAGCTTGAATGTGCTCATATGTTGCATTGATCAGCCAAATAAATGTTTCAATTTGGCATTGAGCAACCAAAGAAATGTTTGAATCTTCTTCTCTGTGGGTTGATCTCAATCATGATAGAAAATCAACATTAAAATCACATGAAAACTAAAATAACGTCAAATTAAATGAAACTATATAACGAGTAAGACCAAATCTTAAAATGGATGGAGATTATCATTTCAAGTGCCTTACATCCATCCATTTATTTCGAATTATCATATGAATGGCAAAAGTTAAAATGTATGTAATTTCTACCAAGGTCCCATTTCTTTCAATCCTAACTCAAACATGAAATGCCTCTATATGTATGCATAGTGCTCCACCTACATGCATAGTGCTCCTCCTACAAATTGAGCAGTAGAATACTGAATTCAGAAGAAGTGAATTCAGAAGAAGTTACGGGTGAACGTAAGACAAAGATAAATGATCCACAATTTAAAATAGATTAATGTGAGCTTAAGATTGGTATAAATTGATCCACCACAAGAGACAATTGTTAAATTCAAATTTATAATTAGATAAGACTATAATTATGATAATTTTAATGAGAAAGATAAATATGCAAATTTAATTATTATAGTTGCAATCCAATGGTCTTTAAAATATCTGAGAGACACACATGGTAGACCTTTTAAGAATCTAACCTAACTAACATTAAAAAAAAATCAAATATTATAACAATTACATTGCTCCTTTCATTTTCATTTGTTACACTACAAACTAAAAATCAATAGAGTTAGTTTATTTTATTAATTTAAATAAAATACTACTTTTCTTTGAATCATTTAACACTGGTTAAGTGGCAGACAAAAAGTACCCAATGTATAACTGTCAATTTCTGTATATTCATTTGATTAATGAAATACTTATTGTAGTGATTAGGTTATTTTATTATTTAAATGAATTAATATCTTTACTATTAATTAGAACATGGGTGACAAAACCTATCAAATTTGTAATCGTGAATTAAAAATATGATTATTTATATATCTAATTATTAAAAAAAGTATATATTTAATGTAATTGTGTTAATTAATACATTAAAAGAAACTACTCCAGCTCAAACTACCCACAACTTGAATTGAATCCATTGGAAAATGGAAACACTCCCACAACTTAAATTGAATCGATTGGAAAATGGAAACACTCATGTACCTTATGATATGAACCTATTTAGGTATACTTGGCATGATTATTTTAAAAGAAAAAAATTGATAACTAGGTTAAGTTTAATTTAGTTGTTTTAAAGATGAAAGATCATTCTTTTTAATTATTAAATCTTCTATTTGTGTTAGTTTTTAAAACATATGTACTCTTATCATGGATCAAGTAATATAAATTTTATTTAAAGGTTAAGATTAAATTCAATCAATATTATATCTAATCAATAGTTTAAAAGATTAATATTATAAATTTAAAGTTTAATCAAAAATAAGGTTTTAATATAATTTTAATAAAGTAATTATTTAAATTGATCGGAATTTATATAAAGTTTAGTCAAATTTTTAACAATTTATAAGTTTAAAATAAATTTATATTATGTTAGTTTAATATTATATTTAATATTATATTAATTTTAAGATTAATATTAATAATTTGAAGGTTTAATAAGGTTAAAATTAATAATATTAGCATTAATAAAATTAAATTTTAACCCTCGATCGAGGTGTGAAGGGAGAACAGATTTGGATGGGGATCATTCACATGGTAGAAGGACGAATAATTAGGGTACGTGGGTGGCCATCAAGGATCCCACACGAATGCGACAGAAGGTGTCGGGAGAATGAGGCAAGTGGAGGCAGCCTTCGGAAAACAAATGGGTAGGTGGGTGAACTTTCAAGGCAGAAAGGTGGCAAGGGAGAATAGTGTATGCATGCAAGGTCGGAGAAGGGAACAAGAGCCAGGTGATGAGATTCGAAGCCGAGAGGAGAACTAAGACTGCGGGAGAAGGGGTAGTCGTCGACACTTGGATTTCACCTTATTGCCCTGGAAAGAGACTGGTATGTAACACGAGCCTACCTAAGTCTAGATTTGGAATCAATGTTGCATGCTTAGAGGTGCGTTTGGCATCGCATGAGGGTGGTGTTGAAAGTTTCCGGAAAATGTTGGTCTAGTTGTATGTTGTTGATGTCTGGTTTCTTAATTGTTGTAAGATACAGAAGAATGCGAGAATTTTGGCTCAATTTTATGTTATTAATGTCTGGATATGTATTTGCTACATTTTATGGAAGGGTGGGGGGAAAGAGGGGATCCATGGAGGGTTACGAGGGACTCTCAGATCCTGGGGAATTAAATTGGCAATTGCTACATTAAAAATCAACAACCTAGGATTGAGAAGAGGTTATGGCTCCTTTGATAGCCTACGAGAGTCTGATAGTCTCCAGAACTAGTGGGGGTGCGAGGGGGGTATGGGAAAAAGAATATAGGCCTAGCCTGGCCAGTTCAGCCAGTGGGGGGCATGCAAACCCTAAGGGGTAGGAAAGGGATGTTAGGGAATAGTAATTGTGGGAAGCTTGACCAATGGGTCCCAGTATGGCAATCGGGTAATCTTGAGAGACAATAAGGTATCAGTAGGGAGGAGGGGGACTGGAACCCCAGTGCGACAGGTATGGTCACCATGGGAAGCATTCTCTGGAGGAAATGGTGGTATGATGGGGTTAAGGCCTGAAAGTATGGATGAGGGGGGAATTCTATGTGGGAAACAAAATTCTATCCTAGTCATCCTGAGTCAAGATGGACTACAGGGGCATGTCAAAACTCTTAAAGGAAAGAGGGAGGTGTTGGGGCATCCCAATTTGAGTGGGTCAGCATTAGCTACTGAAATTGAGCCAAATTCGTGCAGTTCTTACTTTGGTAACCCTAGACATTTCCTGCCAGCAACCTAGAGCGGAGCTGGACCTCAGCTTGGAACCCAGTTTGTCGACCCCAAGGGGGATTAGAGTGAAGGAGGGAAACGCCTCCCTTACTTTTGCGTGCAGCAAGGATCAAGGAAAGATAGGAAGGGAAAGGGGGGCACCCATGTAGTCGAAAGCAAACTCAAAGTTGTTATTTTGAAAATATGAATTACAAGGAAAGGAAGAAGGCCATGAATGAAATTTGGATTGGTTATAATGTTTGCACTTATGTTAACATTACAGGTATATTTAACTCCTCTACCACTCTGACACTCCGACACCGGGAGCGAGAAAGAACGAGTGAGGAGTGGGGGATGAAAGAATTGCATAAGGAAAATATGGTGAAGGTGGAAGCGAGGCAGGGAAGAAAATGAGGTTGTTGGGCTGACAAATAGGCCGAAAAGAAAATGAACACCTTGGTGGTATCAAAAAGCAAAACCTAGCGAAAAAGGGGAAGGAAAATGGGAGAGGAAAGCATGAAAAACTTAATGCATGCATACCATGCATGAACTCGAGCATAGGTAAAAGTTGTAATGTCAACATGGGAGGTTGAGCTAAACGCCAAGGCGGAAAATAAAGTGCTTCCAATAGAGGACTGGGAGCCATTGCGCATAGTTCTTGAGCACACCAGAGGTTGTCAAACATTGTTCAGACAAACCATCAAATAATACTGGGTGATTAAGAGTTTGTTGGCTAGTTCCATGACAACATACAGGGATAAAGAAGAATCAGTGAAAGTTCGCAAGGAGCGTCCAAGTTTAAAGGATATCCAAAAGGAGATACAGGTGGTATAGGTATTGAAATAACACCAGAACCTCCGTTTTGGGCGAATCGAAAAACAAATCCAAACCTTGCTGTAGAACGAAGTGCGTAATCATATTAATAAATGTGGTTGATATATTCGAGGCATATATCAACCACATTATTAGGTATATGGGAGGATGTATAAAATCTAGTATTAAATATAGGGTTTATATTATAGGATTTATCATATTGGATTTACTATTAGAGATTATTATATATGGTTTATAATAGTAGGATTTAAAATATATATGGTTTAATATTATTTCTAAAATACTCGTTTAAAATATTGGGCATTAATATTAGTATTTATAATATTAAGTTTTAAGATTAGCATTTATAAATCTCTACCATAAACATAATAATTATTAATGTGTTTATATACACTCGTTATATATGTTAACTAATGTGTTTATATACACTTGTTATATATGTTAATGTGGTTGTGCGAGCTGTAAGCGCAAATTACTTTCTTTTCTTTTAATCATTTAGATAAATTACATTTACCTAAATTCACATCCACACATCACATGTATATTGTATTCAAAAAACAACATTTTGTATTTAGATTATATATGTTATATCTTGTTTTGATATATAAGAAAAAAGTTATATAATGAGTAAAGATATGTGATGTTTAATGGTCAATTTTATAATTAGTGCAATCATGTAAATTAAATAGCTAAGGAATATAATAAATTCACTACTACTTTACCAGAATGATTCTTAATCTATACATAAATTTTATTGCAATATTATGGTTTATCAATCCTACATGCCGAAAAAAACAATAACTTGTTTCATATGTTCATATGACATTTTTTAATCAATCAATTTAATCAAAAGGGGAAAAATGGCATAACTACTTTGGAGATAAGATTTGAGCATACTACTAAGAACATTCTATATTGTTCCATAGTTAAATCCTTACCATCCACCTAATTATTGATAATTAAATTAAAAGTCTTACTTCAAACTAGACACTATCAATGTAACTATGAAATTTTAATATTAATAAAAAATATATATTATTGTGTTTTAATAGATTTGGTAAGGAATTTTAATATTTTGGAGAAAAAAATTACAATAAAAATACTTTTAGTCCAAGTAGGTTAATTCAAATTTAATTATATTTATTTATTTGTTTACAATAAAAAATTATTAATAAATATTAAATATACTATTTAAAAATATGATTATTTATCATATATTAAATATAAATATTGATAATTAATTATACTAATGATAATAATAATAATCTAACTCTAATAGGGGTGGTAGGAGTGGCAGGATTTATCTCTCACCTCGATGAAGCAAGGGTGATTGAATTCACCTAGGGCATTGGGGAAGAAACTAACAACCAGGGGGAAATATAACATTATGGAAAGGATTGGACTTGACATACACCATAGGTATACGTCATTTGATGGAATTTGGCAACTCAATGATCGTAATAAACTAGGTAGGAAAAGCAGTAGGCAACCCAATGCAATTTCTGACCCCAATCTTACATAGAATAAAGCTTCTTTTGGAAACATTTGAGAAGTTTGATCTTTTTCACACAAAACAAAATCTCAATATAGAAGCATACACCTTGGATAACCAAGGAGTTCTATTGGAACAGGCCCAATTGAGAATAGATGATAGGGTACTAGAAAATAAACCAATTCCATGATTGTAAAATCCAAATATTATGGCATCGAGGTAACAAAGATACAACCACCTAGAAATTGGAGGTAGAAGCATTTAATTCAAATGTACAGTGTAATTATCTCCCTGATAACACCAATAGATCACTACCTCGTGTAGTGGAGACAAGTGATCATCATTAGAAGATGCAACAACATATTCATATCGAACATGTTCGTCATGTAGTGCTAGAGGCTAGACAGGTGGAGGCGGGCATATTAAACTTTAGCAGATTATAAGTTGAGTGAGATAAAATTTACCATGGAAAAAAGTGTGTGTTCTCCTCGGTCATCTCATGTTGTAATCAAAAACATCCTTCTCATGATGGTAATGGGTTTCAATATCTATTCACAGTCTGGGGATCATCACAACATTAAAGGAGCAATTACATTTCATAAATGGTGGGAAGTGAACAATTGAAGATATAAAGAGAAAAGCAACGATTCAGGGAAATTAAATTGTTATGCAATCAACTCACAAAGTAGAAGAAAAGATAGATCAATGACTTAACAATTATCCACTTCGAGGCGGAAACCTCCTTTACATTACACAAATGAACAATTATTGGATGATACAAATGATAACACCTCCTTGGTATATGTAGGAGTCTAAGGGGTCACAATATAATCAAATTCTACATAACAATAATAATGTGAGGGCGAAACAATAACAATAATGGACTTCTATGCAACACAACAATAATAACATGGGATACATGGGGACAAAAATAACAAAAGGGGGCTACACTAACAATATCAATAAAGGGAATACACTAGTATTATAGGGACCTAACACACCCCTCTCCTTCAAAAAAGTGTTGTCCTCAAGGCTTTATTAGTTTCAGATGCTTTTGTATAAAAATTGCATCCTCCCATGTATAATTTTCAATGAGTAAGTTCTTCCACTTAATGAGACACTCTGAAATTAATCAATTTCATAGTTGTTGAGTTCTTGTTTTCGTGACTGCTTCAAGCTCAAATATGATTTTTCCTTCTTTGTCAAGTTCTAGAAATACATTTGAACTGAGAGCTTGTCACCAATAACCTTATTTAAGCATGAAACATGGAAAGTTGGGTGTACTTGGGAAGATGTAGGCAACTCCAATTTGTTTGCCATAGTACCAATCTTTTGCAACGCATTCTATGGACCATAGTACTTAGGTGATAATTTATTATCCTTCTTAGCTTTCTTGAGGGACATTTTTTTATATGGTTGTAGTCGTAAAAAACCCAGTCACCTACATCAAAATTTCTTTCACTGCAATGTTGATCTACTTGTTGTTTCATTCAATTCAGCTCCAAATTGAAGTTATCCTTTAAGAGTTGGAGAGATTATTGTTGATTCTCGATGTGATATTCCACTCCTTGAGCCTTAGAATGTACTCTCAGATATGATGTGATGGATGGTGGTTGATATCCATAAAGTGCCATAAATGGGGTAATTTTTGCTACAGTCTGGAAGGAAGTGGTATACCACCATTTAGCTAGAGGTAACCACTTAACCAATTACGTTTGTTTATCATATACAAAGCAATGAAGATATCCTTCCAAACATTTGTGCACTATCTCAGTTTTCCCGTAAGATTGAGGATGTTATGACGAGCTATGAGCTAATTGAGTACCAAGACAAGAAAATAATTTAGTCCCAAAAATTTAAGTGAAAATGGGATCTTTGTCACTTACAATAATCTTTGGGTTTCCATGTAGCTTTTGAATTGTTTCCATAAATGCAGTAGCAACTGTACTAGCTTTAAAAGTATAAGATCATGCACAAAAGTGTGCATAATTGGTTCTATTAACCACTGCCACGATAAACCTATTTCCTTCAAACTTGGGTAAACCTATGATAAAATCCATTGAGACCTCCTCCCAACACTAACTTGGAATGGCTAAAGGTTATAACAAACCTAGGATCTTAATTGTCTCAACTTTATTTTGTTAGAAAACCAAACATTCTGCCACAAACTTCTTAATATCAAATTTAAGGTCATCCCAAAAAAATTCCTTCTTGACCCTGTGGTAAGATTTTAAAAATCCTAATTGCCCTCCTAAGGGGGAGGTGTGTAATTCCAAAATAATCTTTTTCTTGAGTTGGGAATTATTACAAATATATAAGTGATATTTGTACCATAATGAATAATTTTTCTAGCTAAATGTATTAGATGTACTGGGATCTTGCTGCAAATTTTCAATGAGTGTCCACACCTCTTTATCATTCTTCCATTCATCTATTTATTTGGTTATACAATCAGTTTGGATAATAGAAATTACACACAACAATGCTTCCAAATCCTCATCCTTTCTTGAGAGTGCATCTGCAATAACATTTTGTTTACTTTTTTTGTAGATGATTTCAAAATCATAACCCAACATCTTGGTGACTCATTTTTGCTGCTCTTTTGAAGATAATTTTTGTTCAGATAAGTATTTAAGACTGTCATCATCTATTTTTACCTTGAAGTGTCTTCCCATTAGGTAAGGTCTCCATTTCTTTAGTGCAATTAGTATTTCCAAATTTCCTTCTCATAAATAGGTCTGTGTAAATAATTTCCTTTGATTGGATGACTTTCAAAAGAAATTGGTCTTCCTTCTTGCATTAAAACAATACCAATTCCATTTCCTAAGGCATCACATTCCATAATAAAGGTTTTTGTGAAGTTTTGCATAGTTAAGACCAGTGCTTGACACGTTTCCTCTTTAAGATGTTAAAAGGCCTTAGTTGCTTCTGGAGTCCAAGAAAATGCATCTTTCTTCAGTAATTTTGTTATAGGTTTTGTTTGTTGGAAACAATGTTAATACTGAGATGGGGGTGAATCAGTATTAAGGCTAATTTTAATTTTCATTCAAAATTAGATTCCATTATATGAAAGTAGCCTTTAATAAGCCATAAAAACAATCATATAAATCAACACAATCATATACATCATGAGCAGAAAACACATGAGACATGAAGGTTTTATGTGGAAAGCCTTTTGGGAAGACCACCAAAGCTTGTTGTTATTTTTGATGTGAAATAAGGGCACCTACTCTATTACATCGATCTGTTTGTGAGCCACCACTCATAGGAAGCACCAAATCCTTTTGATTGTTTGCTAGCACCCACTAGCAGGAAGCACCAACTCCCTCCATTTGTAGACACTTGTCCAGCTTACCAGAAGCACCATGTGAAGCACCAAATTCACGGATTTGTTGCAAGCACCAACTTGCAGCTATTGGATTTATGCAACACCAAATTTCAGGAGGCACAAACCCATAAGCCTTCTCAAGCACCCACTATAGATGGAAGCACCAACTCCATGTATGTAGGCTCCAACCCACACTCAAACATGAACTCAATGTTCACTATTATTGGCAACCACTCTGCTTGATATCAGCTATGTTCTCTTCATCCCTTGGCCCACACAACACTCTATCTCTGCTCACTCTATAGCAGCCTATTGTCACCACCACAACATCATACTTCTCTTGGTCCTCTTTCCACTACACATAGCACCACACTCTTCTCGAACTTCTTCCTCTATGTAGGCAGCTTCAACCTTTCACACAATAGCATTGGTTCTCTCTCAGGGTCTCTACTTTTTTCTTAGGCAAACTCAAGCTTTCACAAAAGAACATGCTTACTTATCCTCACATGCATTAGTGCACACTCAACACAAAACTCTCCACACAGTTCCCTCAACATTATTGTGTTCCCCACTTTTCTCATCTGATCTCATGGGTCTTGATCCATTGTTGCACTCTACTCAATGTTGCCTCTACTACCTTTCTCCATACTGCCCAAGTGTACCTCTGCATGGCTCTCCTTTATGTTGTTGCATCTGACTAAGACACTATATTAAATCATGAGAATGGGATCCTGAGCATTCTACATACTGAGAATTAAATCATTATTCCATCTGCACACTCCAATGAGACCAATCATGAATTTTGCCTGCATGCATAACATGGTTCTCCATCCTTCTTAACTCCTCACAAAGATCAGGGTGTACTTTCGGCATGGTTCTCACGTACTACGATCAACATTTCTTCACTTAGCCATATTTTACATTTAATTCTTCATTAACATATAAGAAAGATCAAGCATGGACATTCTAGAGTCAATTGCTACCTCTACAAATC
This sequence comes from Pinus taeda, assembly GCA_000404065.3. Lineage (NCBI taxonomy): Eukaryota > Viridiplantae > Streptophyta > Pinopsida > Pinales > Pinaceae > Pinus > Pinus taeda. The sequence continues at coordinate 139,961 of APFE030024592.1, forward strand.
ATGGTCCTCTCTGTCTTGAGCCAGCGATTTTTGTAGCCGCTATTACTCCTGGAACACCATCCTTCTACATACATTTACTTAGTTTATGACCCATTCATCCTCATACGACTTCATATACCTTTGTACAAGAATATCAAAGCTTCTTCATTTCGTAACTTCTTATTAAAAAGATCTTACGAAATCACAAAATCCCAATTGGCCTTTAGTTCCTTCTTGATTATACTTTGATCGCATTCCTCCATATGACCATTGCCTATGAACACTGACTTCATTCTCCTCTATATTGTAATATCATATCTCCTACATGTTGTATCTTTCATTACATTGACCTTTCAAAATCAAGAGCTTTTGATTTTACCTTTAGCTCCTTTTGCTCAGTTCCTTCTTGATTTACACCATGGAACTGAGCGTTATGACCAGCGACTTAGCACTAAGGTGCTAAGGCCTTCAGATCCTACCGGGGGTCTATCTTCCTTTTTTACTTCTCTCGCTTGGTTATTTTGGGTTTCTATGTCCAGACGCCAATATACATCGGAGCCCCTTTCATTGGAACTTTTTCATAAAGCATTTGCATAGGAGTTATGAAACTTCGAGCTTCAAAATTCTTCATAGCACTTAGATGCTGACCTCGTTCTATACCCTTAGTCCTTTGGGTCTCCCTCAACCAAGTGCCACCACATTGGAGCTCCACGTATCAGGACTTGGTTCATAATTCAATTTCCGAGGAGTTCTAAATTACTTATAGTAGTCAGGCGTTGAGTCTTATTTCTATGCCCTTGGTTCTGTGGATCCTGACAACTATGTACCAACACCATCGGAGACCCTTCCATCGTACCTTTTCCAAAAATATTTTATTACGGAGTTATGATATCTCTTTCCTCCAAAATTTTGAGCTTCGAGATGGTATCATGTTCCATATTAAAACCCTAGTACCAATCAACTGTTTCCATGTATCCGATTGGAGGAGAGAAAAAGGGTCCATGAGTCCTTAGTTTTTTCAACAATTTCCTTTGTTAATTCCTCTTCCTTGAAAACCTTGGTGCTTTCAAAGAATTAACAATTTATAAGGACTTATGAGGTTTCAAGTTTTTGATTGCCTCAACCTTCAAAAGTTCTAGTCTTCTCTAACCTCCGATGTTCCGACGACTTCCTACTTCAAGGTTATGATATTGGGTCCCGATGTTCTCCTGCTCAGGTATCAGATCAAAAATTTTCTTGAACTAAATTATAAAGGAGTTATGAACTTTCTAACCTTAGATATTTAGATGGTCTCAACCTTTCAAGGTTCCGATAGGACCCACTCAATCCTTCTAATATCGAGTCTCGGTTTCACCTGCTACCCTAGTTCTGAGGTCCCGAAATTCATCCTCATCCTAAGTACTTTTAAGGTCCTGTCTTTAGGAATCAATAAATTTTGATTCTGACACCCATTTATGGACTTCCACATACCATTGGAAAGCCCTTTTAGAGAACTTTCCACTGGAGAATGTTTAATGCAGGCTTTGAGCCAATCTACTACCTGAAATATAGCTGCAAACTCTCTGCCATTCTTTCCACCTTGGCTCTACTATTAGAGAGTTACTTCAAAGCACTAACCAATTGTGTCAACTCCAAGACTATCTTAGATTATCTCTTGAGTTAGAACCTCCTCCAAATTCTAGGACTCCAAACCATCATAGTCATCTTTTTATGGCTTCTCCAATAAGCCTTCTACTGTGATGATTCTCTACAAATCACTGCAACAACCATGGGTCTCCCCTTGAGCTTGACACATCAATCACACCAAAATAACTCAATTACCATCACAACTAGGCTAGGGACTATTGATGGTGTTGGGCTCGCCAACAGTAAGGGGATCTCCCTAGTAAGAATTCCTAATTAGACCTCAGACCGTTTGGTGTAGGAGTCCCAACATTGGGTCGTACAGTAATGCCATGACCATGATTTTCACCACCATAGCATCATACTTCTCTCGACCCTCTATCCACTACACACATATCACACTCTTCTCAACCTTATTCCTCTGCACATGCACCTTCAGCCTTTCACAAAACAACATTGGCTCTCTCTCGGGGTCTTTTCTTTCTTCTTAGGCACACTCACCCTTTCACAGCATAATAGGCTCACTTAGCCTCACTCACATTAGCACACACTTAGAACAATGTTCTCCACATAGTTCCCTCAACAATGCTGCATTCCCCACTTTGCTCATCTGAGCTCCTGGGTCTTGTTCCACTGTTGCAATCTGCTCAATGCTGCCTCTACTACCTATTTCCATACTATCTGAGTGTACCTCTGCATGGCTCTCCATTAGGCTATTGCGTCTAACAAGGTCATTGCATTAAATCATGAGAATGGGATCCTGGGTATTCTCCATACTGAGAATTCAATATTTATTTTATCTGCACAATCCATTGAGACCAATCATGAATTATATCTGCATGCATAACATGGCTCTTCTTCCTTCTTAACTACTCATAGAGAGCAGGGTGTACTTCCAACATGGTTCTCTTGTATTGTGATCAATGATTCTGCACGTATCCATCTTTTACATTTAATTCTTCATTAACATGCAAGAATGCTCAAGCATGGCAATTTTGGAGTCAACTGATACCTTTTCAAATCATGGTCCTCTCTATTTTGACCCAACAATTTCTACAACCACCATTAATCCCATGACACCAACCTTCTGCACACATTTACTTATCTGTTGACCCATTCAACCTCATATGCTTTCATATACCTTTATACAACAATATTAGAGCTTTTCCATTTTGTAACTTCTTATTAAAAATATCTTACGGAATCACAAAATCGTGATTAGCCTTTAGCTCCTTCTTACTTAGCCTTTTATCGCATTCCTCCATGTGACCATTGCCTGTGACCACCAGCTTCATTCTCCTTTGTATTGTAATATCTAAGCTCCCACATGTTGTAATTTTCATTATAATTACCTTATGAAATCACGAGCTTCCAATTTTACCTTTAATTCCTTTTTCTCAGCTCCTTCATGGAATTGAGAGTTGTGACGAGGGACTTAGCGCCAAGGTGCTAAGGATTTCAAATCTCGCAGGGAGCCTATCTTCCTTTGTTGACTTTTCTCTCCCTTGGTTCTTTTGGGTTTCTACATTTATACGCTAACATATATTGGATCCCCTTTCGTCGGAACTTTTTCATAAAGCATTTGCACAGGAGTTACAAAAATCTGAGCTCTGAAATTATTCATAGCACTTAGGTGTTGACCCCAACTTGTGCCCTTGGTCCTTTGGGCTTCTCACAACCAAGCACCACCATATCAGAGCTCCTTGTATCGATATTTCATTTATAATCCAATTTTGGAGGAGTTATGAAATTCTGACCTTTGAAATAATCATAGCACTCAAGTGTTGAGTCTTCTTTCTATGCCCTTAGTTCTATGGGTCCCGACAACCATATGGCAACACCATTGGAACCCCTTCCATTGTAAATTTTCCAAAAATATTTTATAATAGAGTTACGATGTCTCCTTCCTTTTAAATGTTGACCTTTAATATTGCATCATGTGCCATGTTAAATCCCCAAGCCCAGTCAACTACTGCCATGTGTCCAATTGGAAGAGAGGGAAAGGGTCCATTGGTCCTTGGTTTTTTCAATGATTTCCTTTGTTAATTACTCTTCCTTGCAAACCTTAGTGCTTTCAAAGAATTTAAAATTTATAAGGACTTACAAGGTTTTGAGGTTCTTATGGCCTCTACCTTCTAAAGTTTCAGTCTACTCTGACCTTAAATGTCCCGACGACTTCCTACTTTGAGGTTATGATATTGGGTCTTGATGTTCTCCTACTCAGGTATCGGATTGAAAATTTTCTTCAACCGACTTATAAATGAGTTATGAAATTCTGAGCCTCCAATATTCTGATGGTCTTGAGTTTCTGAGTTTCCAATAGGAACCACTCATTCCTTCTGATATTGGTTCTCGATTTCGCTTGTTGCCTTGGTTCTGAGGTCCCAAAATTCAGGGTATGAAATTCAGCCTCGTCCTAAGTAGTTTCATAGTCCTTACTTCGGGAATCAATAGATTTTGATTCTGGGACCTGTTCACAGAATTCCACATACTGTTGGAAAGCTCTTTCAGATCACTTTCCACTAGAGAAGGTCCAATGTGGGTTTTGAGCCCATATGTTGCCTAAAAATTGGCTGCAAGCTCTCTACCATTATTTCCACCTTGGCTTTTCTTCTTTTGCTTAGAACCTACTCTTTGAAGGCATTTTGCAAGGTTCAACATACAATTAGAGAGACATTTCAAAGCACTAACCAACTGTGCCAGCTCCAAGTATATCTTAGTTGATCTCTTAAGGCAGAACCTCCTCCAAAGTTTGGGACTCCCAACCATGATAGTCATCTTTTTATGGCTTCTCCAATAAGCTTACTACTGTGATGATTCTCTAAAAAGCATTGCAACAACCATGGGTACCCCCCTCGAACTTGACACATCAAGCACATCAAACTAGCCCAATTACCATCACATCTAGGTTAGGGAACATCAAATACACCATCTGATGCCACAAATGTCCCTGCTATCTAGTTGGCATCAATGTCAACACTCTTGCCAATAGTTCGACAATGCCAATTGCCCAACACATCTCTTAGCATGATTGTTGACATCAATTACAACACACTTGCATCCACTAGCCATCCAGACAATGCCAACTATCCAACACTGCTATTCTCCCATAATTCTTAACAAACTTGCAATAATACCCTTTAAACCTGAGAAATCCTCGAAGATGCTTTATAGTTGTGGGGATTTTCCATTCCCTAATGGCTTTAATTTTGTTAGGGTCTACCTTAACACCCTCATGAGATACAATATGACCCAAAGATTCCACCTCATAGACTCAAAAGAAACATTTAGATGTTTTTTCATAGAATTGTTTCTCCTCCAATAGTTTGATAACCCTGTCAACATGTTGAACATGATCCTTCCAAGACTTGTTGTAGATTAGTATATCATCGAAAAATACTAACAAAAATTTTCTAAGGAAGGGTTTGAAAATGGAATTAATCAAACCTTGAAATGTTGAAGGTGCATTAGTAAGGCCAAAAAGCATGACCAAAAATTCATAAAGATCCTCATGAGTTATGAATGTTGTTTTTGAAATGTCTTCAGTTTTCCTTCTAATTTGATGATATCCCAAACAAAGATCTAACTTGGTGAAGTAAATTACTCCATGTATTTCATCCAACAATTCATCAATGATAAGAATTGTAAGTTTATCTTTAATAATGAGCTTTTTGAGCTCCCTATAATCCTGATACATATGCCACGATCCATCCTTCTTGTGCACCAATACTACTCGAACAGATTAAGAACTTTGACTAGGTTGAATTACACTAGCCTCTAGCATTTATGTAACCATACATTCAATTTCACTCTTTTGGGCATAAGGATATCTATAAGGTATGATGTTTGGAGGAACACTTGCTGAAATCAAATGAATAACATGATCATGATCACGAATAAATTATTTCGATGTTTGAACCTCTAGTGAGCATTATTTTGCAATTATGACTCGTTGTTATTCCTTCTAAAGCTTTGTCATGGAATTAGAGATGATTATATTTCTTGGTTTCCCTGCGATACCCCTTAATTCAACTTTCTTTCCTTCCCAAAAAAAATTCAAGAAAAGTTCTTTAAAATTAAAAGTTATCATCCTCGAAGATTGTAACTATTGGACTCCTGGTACAACATCAACAACACCTGTTGGAATGAAAAGAATTGGAATATTCAATATATATTCCCCCATGATTAGCTTGATATTATGGCACTTTCCAAAGAAATTTATAGTTCCTCCATTTTCAACCATCACTTGACACTCTAGTGCTAGATATAGGAAGCAATTCAATTCCTTAGCTATCCTACAATGAATAAAATTATGGGTACTACCTGAATCAATCAACACTATTACCTTTTTATTCTTGATATATCCTTCTATATTGAGAGTTTGAGGAGTGTTAATTCATGCTAATGCATTAAAATATATGGTCGGATTCATTTCTTATTTCTCTTGGGTTGGTTCCTAGTGTAGACCCTCCTCTTTTGACGTTTCTTGTCCCTTTTCTTCCGCCTCTTCACAATCTATGTAGAATAATTTCTTCTAAGCATAATTATGACCTTTAGTGTATTTTATATCACAACTATAACAAATCCCTTTTGATCTTTCTTCCTCTAATTTTTGTGGCATCAACCTTGTAGGTTATGGAAGGTTTGGAGCAACAACACTTCCATATTTATAGTTGTGAGTGGTAGACTTCCTTGTTGCCATAACTTTTCTTTCAAATTTTCTTGCCACCTTGAAGGTCTTCTCCAATGAATCACGTTCCCAAAGGAAAACCTAATGTTGGATGTTATCCTTCAAAGTCCTTATGAAGTCATCAATCCTATGGTCCTCTGAAATATCAATTACCTTGATATTCAAATTTTGGAAGTCCTCAATGTGCTTCTCCATTGAACCCTTTTGTTTGAGATTTATCAATTGGATAAAGAAGGTGTTGCTCTTTGTACCCTCAAAATTTGCTATCATTTCATCTATAAAAAATGACCAATTGATAAGTTGTTTATGAGAACAAATACATTGATACCATACAAACTAATTGGTTTCTAAATATAAATATGTAATTTTTTACCTTTTTTGTGTGTTACACATCATGGAGATCAAATTTTTGCTCCATCTATAGTATCCATGTTACCGGATCCTTACCAAAAAAATTCCTCATTTCTATATTTGGAATGTGGTGGTTATTAAATCCAAAATTGGAGTCTCTAAAATCATAATTCATATTTTTTTTCCTCACCATGATTTTCATGGATTACCTTATCACCATTGGGAAGTCTTTCTTCTAGCAACTTTTCCAAACCTTCTTTTAACAATTCTATCTTGACATTCATTATTTCTTCCATGTATTATTTTAAAGCATCATTAAAAAATTTCATGTCCATTTTTTGACCATCTATCTTAACATTCATCATGGCTTCCAATTTATTTATTTTTAGTTTTTGCGAAAGCGAAATTTGTTGCACATGGTCTCATAATTTTGATATATCATGCTGCATTTCTTCCTCTTCTTCATGTGTCATAGAAGAGCTTTATGGTTTATTACTAGGTGTTTCCATTTTTTTGTTTGGATGAATTTTAGAATCAAGAAATGATATCTATGCATCACTATGCCCTTTCAATCACTTAAAACTAAATTTTCAAACAAAAGTTATGCAAAATTTAAAAAAATACACACCTTTTTCTTGCTTTTTAGGAGCTCGATATTGAAACTGTTAAACCTCTATAATTTAGGATCTACAAGGTCTTAAATTTTATCCTACGGTATCCCTATAAGTCTTTTTTTCATTCTTTTTTTCAACCACCCCACAAGTCATACTAATATTAGATTCTTCAAGAAAGTGTTATGCCCAATCTCCCATGATGACCTGATTATAGACTAGTTCAGTAGAGAGGAATTGTATGGAGTGCCACGTGTCAATGTTTCGACCTTCAGCCATGAAAACGATACACTAAAAACTACAGTCCGTGCGCTTTTAGTCACATTTCATGAAATTAAAATCTGATCTCAGAGGGAACTTTATGGCAAATCTCCCTAGGTCACATGCTTGATATTGAATTCTGGAGCCTCCAAAAACTCTAACTTCCTCGGATCATATATCATAAAATATAGTGAACAAGAATATGAAATTCATACACAAAGTTCACCAATATTTCAACTCCATTTCTTGCAATTTCAACTTTTGAAACCTTGTCAATTTTTTTTAAAATGAAAATTCCAAGATGATATGTTTGAAAAAGCAAAACCCTATAATCCAAAGCTCTCATACCAAATGTTATGCAGCCAACTCACAAAGTAGAAAAGAAGATACATCAGAGACTTAAAAATTATATGCTTCGCGGGGGAAACCTCCTTTACATGACATAAATGAACAATTATTGGATGATACGAATGATAAGACCTGCTTGGTATATATAGGACTCTAAGGGGTCATAATATAATCAAAGCCTACATAACAATAATAATGTAAGGGCACAACAATAAAAATAGTGGGCTTCTATGAGGCACAACAATAACAACATGGGGGATACATAGGCATGTCAATAACAATAGGCGGCTACACTAACAATAAAAATAAGGGGAATACACTAGTATTATAGGGACCTAACAAAACATTTGAGGCTCGTGGCATATACTCTCAGAGAAAGAGAAGTGAATAGTGTAGGGTGACCCCCATGGCCAACAATGATACTCCCAAAGCTACAAATGGCATTGAAGACCATAAATAATGTGCACTAGATTATGTAGGAAATGCATAAATCTGATTGATGAGAATGAACCTAGAGGAGATGTGGGTGCATAGTGAATTAATAAGTCAGAAACTTCGACTTTTGGAATCCAAAATTGACATGCTCCAATTATCGTTTGATAGACTGACATTTAAAATGGAGGAAATGGCTATGGAAAAAAATGGTTTATATGTAGAGAAATGTGTTGATGCACTAGAGGATATGATGCATAGAAAGTTTAAGATGGAAGAGAAAGTTAGAGATGTCATCAGTGTGAGCATCAATTTGGACTAGGAGAATAATAATTTAGGTCAACCTAGAAAAAGAGAGCATGTAGTTAGTTTGAAAGTTTAAAATAATAGTATACATATTACAAGTATGTAGATATCTTAGGTGTTTTCTAGAAACTGTATAAGAAGAATCTATTTAGAATAGATGTGAATGGAATGGTTGTAATATGTAATAGATGTCAGTGTAGTTTTTTTTTAACAGAAAAATAAACATGGCTTGAATTATACTAGGTTTTGGTCTGCATTCCAAAGAGATTTAATGGAAAATTATAGATGTTCTTTAGAAATAATAATAGTAATAATCTAACTCTAAGGCCATATTTAAGTGAGACATCAAATTGGTGTGTAAGTTTTCCTTATTTGTGAGAGAAAGGAATTGTCTCCTTATAACAATATGTTAAAGTTTGCAGAGGTGTACATACTCTGCCCCACTTTGGATTTGAACTCATGATATCTTAGAGGATGCATTTCACATATTGAAGGTGCATGAAATCGTAATATCAAATACATATTTAAACTAAATATGAATTATATTTATAAGGTGGAGTCTAATTCTTCTACATCTTTGTCTTTTTCACTAATATAATTCCCTATGAGATAACTATTTTTTGTACTTAAATGCATTTTTGAATGAATAAATGGATTCAAAACCTCCTTTAAAAAATCTTAGGGCATTCAAACTCTAAATATTTAACAACTCAAATATACTATTTCGACAATTTTTGGCTACATTTTAAACAAAAGTCATCAAAAAAATATACTTGAGAAAAATAAAACCATGTACTCAAGAGATATGTTGACAATGCTATCACTTTAAATTTAACTCTTAGTAACATATAATAATTAAAAAATAAATTTGATGAAATTATGAAAGTCATCCTAGTGCATGCACTCACTTATATAGGATGTGAGTAATATTGATTTCAAAATTGCATTATTTTAACATTTGAAAAAAATAGGTATGCAAACTTTTGATATCAAGTGCATTTTATTGAAAATGTTAATTACATGGAAGTAGTTATATTGGAGTGGAAATAGAAATAGAAATACAAATTGATATAGAAATTGAAATTGAAATTGAGATTAAGAATATTATATGTTTCCTACCAAATGGCATGTGTATGTACTTTATTGAATAAAGTTGGTTGTTAAACTTGTTCACAATTACTTAAAATGTGTTTTCTAATATTTTTGGCCTTCATATGTTATGACATTGGGACTTGTGTATAGGTCATGGTTTTAAGAATAGAACTTTACACTTTGCAAATCCACCAGTCAAGAACAAGTGCAAAGATATGAAGCCTCTAATTCTAAATTTAGAAGAATCATATGGTTCTTGTTATCTTTATTGTGTATATAGTAAAAACATATCACAAGAACACGAATGAAAATTCTAGTTCTAAAATCACAACAATGTTGTGATTTGTGCTATCTGATGAGCCACGGTGTTGCAACAAGAATGTTGCAACTCCAAAGGCTATCAACTTTAATTATCAACCTGGGGTTCATTCAAAATTAAGAGGTATCAACACTATATGTGCAGTATACAATGTGTCCTCCCTTTGATGTCATGATGTAATGGAGTGAATGTAATAAAATCAAATCCTAAACTAATTGAAGAAAATGAAATGCTCAAATTAGAAACCTTAACCTATTGCAAGAAAGAAAATACAAGGAAGGAAACCTATTCTAATTGCATAAAGTAAATCTCATGAAGAAAATTTCAATGATTACATTTCAAAGGGTTTAGGTGCATTAACAGATTTCATTGGATGTGGAAATCATCATTGCATTATCCATTGCATAAATCTGTCCATTAGCCCAAATTACTGAAATGTTTTGCATGGGTAAGGAGGCAAGTACTAAGTGGTCTTTAGTCTTCCCTAATCATTTATTTAGAGACTAGGGGCCTTGATTCAAACCTAAGGGAGAATAACCAAGATTTTGGAGCGATCTGGGCAAGTATATACATGTTGGAATGGTGCTACAGGTGATCCTGTAGTTACTATAGGAAATTGCATATTTACTACAGGAAACTATAATTCACCGAATGACCAAACAAATCAAATCCAATTTGGATGGGAAAAATTTTGTTATTTACTAGGATGTATTAGGTATTCATTTCAAGTGGAATCACTCAAAAATATCTCTGTTAACCCATGCTAAAAATAGAAGAAAATTACTAGTCTAAAATCTAGAAATTCGAGAACTAGTGAGCTAGTAAATCTATCAAATGCCTAACCTAATCAAGTGAAAATTTAATGGGGTACTTTTTGTTATTAAATAGATTTTTTTTGTGATCTAATGCAAGTGGATTAAACTTAATTGAATCTCATTAGCATGCTCCAAAAAATAACTTAAATTTATTGTTTTTTGCCACAAAGGACTTCCGTCAATCTAGATTTGGGAATAAGCTAACTAATCGAAGTAACTCAATGATTACTATGACCTTCCAAAGTTGTTCCAATGACCAAATGATTCTTGTGATCTTGCAAAATTAATTAATTCAACCATTTAACTCAATCCTACAACAAGAAATCATTAATACTAAATGCAGAAATAGGAAAAAGATAAGAACAAGAGATGCATGTGAATAAGAAGTGAAAAAAAGAAAAGTAAATGATACAAAAGGGCTATGAGGTTCCTAGGATGGTCAAGCCCAAGGAAAATCAGAGTCCTATGGAGAAGACCAACATTTGGAAGCTGAACATGGCACCAATCTTCATTATTTCCATCAATACAATTACATCCCTGCAAAAAATGAGAGTGAAGCTACAAAAATACGAGTTCTCTCCACAAGAAGACTAATACAAATCCACCTCTAGAGGAAAATTCGACTTGGTACTTATAAAAAATTATTAGGAAGCATTCCCCATGAAAGGAGGAAGATTACCCCACAAAAATCCCTTAATTAGTGGATCTGGTTCCTAATACTAGGAATCTGCATTAAATGACAGGGAACACATTCCTAGATTTTCTCAATCATTGGAGCTCCAGAATCTGTGCAATTATTTCATAATATCTTCTTGATTTATTACTTAATATTGATCCTCCTATAGTAGGGAGAAAGTCCCTAAATTATCTCCTCTTCCAAATCTTCATAATTTTCCCAATATTCTCATAATATTCCACAAAAATAAATAATATTAGGCACAAATATGCCATTATCCATAAACCTTCCTAATGAACATATGAAAGTTAAAAATACATTATCTAATGAAAAAAGAGAGGTTTAATGTGCTGGAGGATGGTTAGACACCCCTATTGAAAGTGTTGCTCGCTCTCCGAGCAACTTAGTGACCTCATTGTGCTTCATTCATGGCTCTGGTAGCCTTTCTCTTATGCATTCCTCAGTCCTTTCTCTTAAGAATCTTGGCTGTAAGTTCTGCAAGGACGAGTACAAAAATGTAGTTGTTATTTTCATGATTGTTTAATAGTCTTCCAAGCAAAAAATATAACTTTCCTCTTTGCAAGTGAACTTCATTGGCTTGTATATTAATTTCATTCATATCCTCTCCCTTGAAACCTTCATTCCATTTTCACTCATTTTTCCAAAAGTGTTTGTGCATAGAAAAATCACAGTGTTTGTTGAGACCATTACCCTACCTTCTTCCCCTTATTCAAGATGGGTTCTTCAATATTTTTTAGTTTGGCAACGTCTTCCACATACATTTCCAACCTCCTGCTGCCTTTTTCCACCATTTGGACACCTCTGAAACCTTCAAAATGCCTTTAGATGAGAACTAGGACATCCTATAGTAATTCTTGTAGTAACTTTTGGAAACCTTGTTGTAGCATGTTTAAACCTGTTTTGAGCATAAATGATAGTCTGAGCCTAGGGTATTCCCTCAAATTGACTTCCATGCCTTTATCCCCTTTCTATAACATCTTTTAGGCATTGGAAAAAGGCTAGAAAGAGATTAGAGACCTCTTGGAAAGCCTCTTTTCATCATTGTAGTTTGAGCTCTATTTTGATGGTGAATGCCTTCTTGCCTTTTGTTACCTTCTTCTTCTGTTTTGTGGCCTCGATGATTGCCTAATGGCCTTGGAGTTCTCTATTTTGATTAGGTCTCTCTTAGGCACTGCCATTTTGGGTTTTAGCACAATTTGTTCCTTTCTTCCTTCTTGTAGCAGCATTCTGCCTTCCTGTAGCAGTCATTCCTTCTCTGTATGGGAGTGATGAGAAATGATTTAAAATGTTTGGAGGATGATGCTAGGGCTTAGAGGGAGTAGTGTATGTTTGTGAAAATGGAGAGGATGTGCTCTCTATGTTTTTTTTTCAAGAAATTTTCAATGTGAGACAAAGTGCAGGGTTTGTTCTTGAAAAATAATAATTTTTTTCGTATGAAATGGGATGGATGAATGATGGATAGAGAGTGGATGGAGGGTTTGGAGTGCTGTGGTGATTTGGATTTTGCACAAATTTCCTCTTTTAATTGTTGTCCCCATTCCTCAAAATCATCACCCTTCCTAATTTGGGTTTTCCACATTGGATGAGTGGAGTTAGTTGTATTAACTAGTTGAAGGTGGCTGAGACTGCTGATCCATCCTTAGCTTATAAAACCTCATATCTCATGCATTGACAACAAATTTCTAACTATAATATTCTCAAGAGAAGAGATCAAGAATATTGCATACGTGTACCTGATGGTTGTTGGAGAAGCATGCATGTTGCTACTAAGTTGATGATTGATCCATGGTCCTCTCGAGGTGATAATTTCCTTTGTTTTCTTCTCCATAGATCTTCATAGCTTTGTGATTCTAAACCTCTATCTTCCAGTTACCATGAACAAACTATCTTAGTCAAATCGGACCTTCTTGGAGTGTTGGGCCCAACCATGGGTGATGTTCACCTTCCCCAAACTTTTCAAAACTATCATACCTCTTACCAACACTTCATTCCCCCTTCAATGCCTTCCTATAGCCTTCATCTAGTTTCCTGTAGAAAACCAAGACATCCTATGCTAACTACATGAAACCTTGTAGCAGCTTGTTTAAACCCATATCCCCCAAATGGTATACTGGATTGACCTGAAATATCTGAGCATGTTCCCATCATCCTTATCGACCTCCCCATAAAAACAAGTTGGCCAATGGATGCATGAATCTCGAGAAAAAATAAAAATGGTTGTAGGTGATGGAGGTTGTTTTCTTGAAAACTACACACTGGAATTTTCTGAAATTTCTTGGGCATGTTACCATCATCCATATTCATGTCTCCATGAAACAAATTTTCAAATGGATGCATGAATATCAAGAAAATTCAAAAATGTATGTAGGTGATGGAAGTCTATTTCTTGAAAACTGTACACTGGAATTTGTTGAAATTTCCTAGGCATGTTACTATCATCCATATTAATCTTCCCCTAAAACAAATTTGAAAATGGATGCATGGTTTTCAAGATATGACAAAAATAATTTTCTTCTCTATTTATTTTTGTTTCCTATAGTAACTATAAGATCTTCCTGTAAAATTTTAGGACAACAAGGAAAACGAGTGGTAAAATATTGGGAACGACGAGTGGATGGTGGAAATAGATGAGGGTGATGGATTGGCATGGACTTGGTCCTTTTGGATCATCTTAGAAAAGGAGGAGAAATTCCAAGTTTGACTTCCTTTGACTAGGCTTTTGATCAACTTTTCTTTTGGCGGCTAACTTGTTTTTGTTGCTTGCAGAGGTTGGAGAACACCTGGATTCATGAGAGAGAGAGAGAGACATGGACAAAAGATTTTTATTTTTTCTTCTTTTTTCTTTTAGGCCTACTAGCCACCTCAATGAGGTTTACAACTAGTGGGTGTACCTAGGCGCCTCAACAGAGGCTTTTACCTAGGATTTGTTTTTTTCTTTTCTTTTTACTCTTTTTTCCAACCCATTGACTGTCTCATGGAGGTTTTCAATCAACGAGCTAATCTTACACACCTCAAAGGAGGTTTTCACCTGAGATTTTATTTTTTCCTGTTATTTTTAATTTTTAGTTTCTTTTCCTATCCTACTCTACTTGAAAAAACAAAATCATTTTCAAGTGTAGGAATACTTCCAATGGAACCACTTGCATAACTGGATGACAGATAAAATAATGTGTAGGCTCAAAACGTATTCTTTGACATGTACCTAAATGTAAGATACCAAATGATTTGACTTTGATGATATCAAACACAGTTGAAGAAGAGAGTATTGCTACAACTTAGTGACTGTCTAGAACCATATTTCAATATAGTTGTGATGCCCCTGGTCCACTTACTAATGTGGATCATCTTGGATGTCATCTTCTTCCATGAAATTCATATATTCTTCTTTTTGTTAATTATTCTCTTGAACACATAGAGGATCTGATGGTTAACATGAGGGAACTTTCCCAATCTATGATTCTAATATTTGGTCTTCGTCAAGAGCAACCCATGATTCTTTGGTCTTCTCATTTGAATATTATTTTTCTGTATGTTGTCCTTCAATGATATCAAGAGAAACTCTTTTTTTGTGATAATATTCCTTGGCTAAGATGAATACCATTTAGATCAAGAGGATATGTTTGGAAGTGTTGTACCTCAACATTGTAAATGGGCTAAGCTACTTCCTTGTGTGGGTTCAGAAATGGTGGTACAGGTAGTTGAGTGGGAGTGGATATTTGAGATGGATGTGGTTGGGGTTGTGGTTGTGGTGTAGGTGGATGGTAGGGATAACATGGAGCTGAGTATGTAGGATATTGAGGAAAATATTGAGGATATTGTGGATGGATCCCATAAGTTCCTTGCCAACCTTGTTGCCAAGATTGGTTTTGGGGTTGAGATGGCCAAGGTTTCCAAGTAAAGGGCGTGTTACAATTACTTTGAGATGGATGTGCATTAGCTTGAAATTGTGAATTAGGCACTTGCATCATATCAGGTTGAATAGACTACCATGGTCCTCTTCGAGCTACATAACATAGTTGCATTGGCAATTCACTTGCTCCATTCTCCTCTTGGTAAACTTCCTTCAACCTTGGTAATGAGGGGCAATATTTAACATCATGTGATTCAGCATGGACAACACAAATATCAACATCATTTTTTCTCATTTTGCATTCTTAACATTTCTACTTGTTCACTTAGATTGCTAAGAATTTCTGTTTTAAAGTTATCAAACAAATTTCCAAGTTTAGCTTGACTTACTGATCTTCATTTTGATTGAATTACCCTTGCCCTTTCTCTTGATATGTGCTTGCATGTTTCACAAATTTCTTGAAATGATAATTGGTATACATCACCTTTACTCATGAGATCAAGGATATCAATCCACTCATCCCTAATTGTTTTAAGTAAGAGGGTTTTTAGTATGTCGAATCCTAAATGAAGTAGTTTTTTCCCTCTTAACATTATACATGAACCTCTCTATTAGATCCTCTAGAATCTAATAATATTTTTTATTCATGCTAAATATTTCTTCTTTAAGATCATGATCTTTATATTTTTCTAGAAATATATTTTGCATCTCACTCCATGATCTTATTGAATTAGTCCATAAACTCATGAACCATTTAAGAGCTCTATCCTTCGATGTTACGAGAAACAATCTCAATTTTTTAGTGTTTAGTAAGTAACCATAATATCTACAAAGGATTTCAAATTCAAAGAGAAAGGTTTCCAAATCCTTTGACCTTAGAGCATGAAATTTTGGAAGAAAAGATGGAGGGATGTTCTTCATGTGCACACTACCATCAATATATCTTGAATGGGAAATATAAGAGGATCTTCCTCATTGTCATCACCTCCATCCATTTCTTCTAAATTATTTTCCTTATTGTCTTCTTCTACATGCAAAAGTGGATGGTTATGTGGCTCTAATTGCACCATGTGATCAAATAGGGGGGTGGGTTGGTGTTGGAGAATTTTTTTGTTTTTATGATTGAATGAAAACACTAATGCGATACACTTTTCTGTTTTTGAAATGAAACATGCCTAATGCAAATATTTTTTTGTTTTTGAAAAAGGTAAAAATAAATTAATCAACTAGGGAAGAAAACAATGCATGCTTTGACATCTCCCCGGCCACGACGCCAAAAAGTGATGAGCCTCGGTATTGCAACAAGAATGTTGCAACTCCCAAGGTTAGCAACTTTAATTATCAAACCAGAATTCGTATAATCTTAAGAGGTATAAACAATATATGTGCAACATACAATGTGTCCTTCCTTTTATGTCATGATGTAATGGAGTGAATGTAATAAAATCAGATCCTAAAGTAAATGTAGAAAACAAAATGCTCGAAATAGAAACCTTAACCTATTGCAAGAAAGAAAATACAAGGAAAGAAACATATTCTAATTCCATAGAGTAAATCTCATGAATTAAATTTGAATGATTACATTTCAAAGATTTTAGGTCCTTTAACAGAGTTCATTGTATGTGGGAATCATCATTGTATTATCCATTTCATAAATCTGTGCATTAGCCCAAATCATTGAAATGTTTTGCATGTGTAAAGACGCAAGTACTAAGTTCTCTTTAGTCCTAATCATTTATTTAGAGCATAGGTATCTTTATTCAACCCTAAGAGACAATAACCAAGTTTCTTGAGTGAATCTGGGCAAGTATATACATGTTGGAAGGCTGCTACACGAGATCTTGTAGTTACTATAGGAAACTGCAGATTTACTACGAGAAATTGTAATTCACCGAATGACCAAGAAAATCAAATCTAAATTTGACTGGACAATTTTTTTTATTGACTAGGATGTCTTAGGTCTCCATTAAAAGTGGAATCACTCACAAATATCTCTGTTAAGCCATGCTAAAAAATAGTAGAAAATTACTAGTCTAAAATATAGAAATTCGAGAACTAGTGAGCTAGTTAATCTATCAAATGCCTAACCTAATAAAGTGCAAATGTAATGGAGTAATTTTTGTTATTAACTAGAATTTTTTTTGATACAATTCAAGTTTAATCAACTAGATCGAATCTCTTTAGAATTCTCTTAAAAATAACATAAATTTATGGTTATTTGCCACAAAGGACTTCTAGAAATCTAGATTCGGGAATAAGCAAACTAATCCAAGTAACTCAATGATTACTATGACCTTCCAAATCATTCCAATTATTAAATGATGCTTTTTATCTTGCAAAAAAACTCAATTCAAACATTTAGCTCATTCCTACAACAAGAAATCATTAATACTAACTGCAGAAATAGAAAAAAGACAAGGACAAGGGATGCGTATGAATAAGAAGTGAAAAGAAGAAAAGTAAATGATACAAAAGGGCTCTGAGTCTCCTAGGATGGCCAAGCCCAAGGAAAATCAGAGTCCTATGGAATATACTAGAAGATTAGAAGCTGAACATGGCACCAACCTTCATTATTTCCATCAATACAATTACATCCCTGCAATAAATGACAGTGGAGCTACAAAAATACGAGTTCTCTCCACAAGAGGACTAATAAAAATTCACCCTTAGAGGAAAATTTGACTTGGTACTTATACAAAATGTCTAGGAATTATTCCCCATGAAAGGAGGAAGGTTTCCCCACCAAAATCCCTTAATTAGTGGATCTCATTCCCAATACTAGGAATCTTCATTAAATGATAGGGAACACATTCTTAGATTTTCTCAATCATTGGAGCCCCATAATCTGTGCAATTATTTCAGAATATATTCTTGATTTATTATTTAATATTGATCCTCCTGTAAAAGGAAGAAAGTCCCTAAATTATCTTCTCCTCCAAATCTTCATAATCTTCCCAATATTCTCACAATATTCCACAAAAAAAAAATATTAGGCACAAATATGCAATTATCCATAAACCTTTCTAATGAACATATTAAAGTTAAAAATACATTATCTAATGCAAAAAGAGATGTTTAATGTGCTAAAGGATGGTCAGATGGGCCTTAATTTATATCTAATTTAGAGGCCCATCACTATCTTTATTGCCCATATATTAAATCAATAAATATAATTGAGCTAAATTAATAAGGATAAAATATCCATATTTTTTGTGTAAATGATATATCTTATGCTCTAAAAGTTGAAGCAAAAATATCAACCATAATAAGATCATTAATTTGATTAATTCACCTTCAATCTAAGATGCCAAAAATCCCACAATAGTCATTTTTGAATGTCAACGTTTCAAGTCTATACTAAGGCTCATCGTGTGGGCAAGTTACCTTTAGATAAATTTTCCAATGACAAAACTCCTGCCATGTTGCTAAAAGAACTTGGGAATCTAAAAATGAGGGACAAGGAAAAAGTAAAGGATTGTAATTATAGGTATAAATGTTTATTGAATAAGCTCCCTACCGATGTTCAACTACATGATTTCATCACCAAATGTTATAACACAATTTCCTTGCATACTAATATTTTCGTGTTTGTTAAAAGAGATGCAAAGGATGCATTGGCTTTGAACTTTCCAAAAGTGATTATTGTTTTTTTTTTTTGTAAGTTAGATATGTATATTATAGAACAAAATATTTTACAAAAAGTCTGCCGAGGCAGAAGGAAACCTTAGATGGACCATTGAAACCTCGCTGTCAACCAGCCCTGGGCGTCCAAAACCGAGATGCACACCACGCAGGGCGGCTTGCTCTTGAAATAGATAAAGATCGCCACGACACTGTCAAAACTGGGACATAGATAGAGTAACATATCTACTTTGCATAGGGTCGAAGCCATAACAGAAAATAGAGTGAAAAGAAAGTAGCAAGATTAACTGGCGTAGTGTCGTAACAGAAGAAACAGGACAGAGAAAGACAGGGAGCTAGGGAAGCCCGCCAGAGCACGGAAAGCCTCCAATCTGACTGGCTGTATCTAAGCCCACATCCAGAATGTGCTTGTCTACTTTGGCCTGCACTTCTTGCATGGAGTGGAAATCCCGGGCTTCCTTCATCCTTTGATCCTGCAAAAGGGGATCCGGTCTTAGAGTTTGCCGCAGAAGTCTAATGAGCATGGTAAGTTTCTTGTTGACAATTTCCACCCCCTCCTACATTGCGGTGATTCTGAGATCCAGTGACTCATGGATTTCTTGAGGATTAGCTGACTGATTCTCCGAAGCGGGGTTCCCCTTCCTAGAACGCTGCTTCCCTTCTTCCTTTGCGTCCAGGGCTTTTGCTAGGAGAGTCTTGATTCTCCAGCTCTCTGCCTTAGTGCGAACGTATTGAGTGGCTCTTTTGGCGGGTGTGCCCAGGTCAGTCAGCCAATCAACCTCCTCCGCAATGAATCCTCCCTGTCACTGTGCTTCTTCCTGTTTCACCACAGCTTCCATCTCCGTGATCTTGCGTTTGCTTCTCGCTGTGGCTCTTGTCTCATACATGTTCTGCGCGGTGCGTAATTCGCTGTTGGCCCCCGCGCATCTGCAGCTCCCCACATCCATCCTGTTCCTTCTGAATTTCTCACGATGAGCACTTCTACTAACAGGCTGGTTATGGTTGCTTGCAGAACTTTAGAAAGAGATGGAGGAAACCGAGCCATGACTCCTCGTTAAATAGCTTTTTTCCATAAATTTTTCCAGAAAGCGCTCTCCCCTCCGATCCAGAGTGATAGTACTTTTGTTATTAATGCAGAGAATGTTCGCACACCTCTCAAAAATTTTCCCTGCATTAGCATAAATGTTGTTGATTGCCTTCCTATCAAGGTTGAGGCAGCTGTCCTTTCTCCCCAAACGGTCTCTATGGATTCTCATGTGGCATGAACCAAGTTGATGGTTCCCATGTCTGGCTCTCTCTCGCCATGATGACCACTGCCACAACTGTCCAGTCGTCTGGCTCCTGTTATAATAACCCTAGCCGTTACCCGAAGTTTCATTTTTACGGTACCGAACAAAGAAACCGTTGCCGGTCAAGCCCGGTCGGTTCCGTTTAGGTCTTGCTGTGCCAGCTGTACACATCGCGTCTTCAGGTTCGGGCCGTCCACCTCCTCCCAACAACTGTCCCATCCCCTGTCCTGACTGTCCACGCCACAATTTACCAGGTAGTCCGCCAGCCCATTTTCCTGACGTCTTACCGCATGGAAAACTAGACCTTTCATACCAGCCATGAGTTCTGCAATATTTTCTGTGACTTTGGCTAGTCGCAAATGTTTTGTGGCTTTGTTTGCCTTAGTGCCTCGCTGCATTTTCTGAGCTGTGGAAATGACCAGTGATGAATCCCCTTCCAGAATTATGTTACAGAGGCGCAGGGATTTTACAATTCTCAGACCATGCTCTAGAGCTGCGAACTCCATTTCATTATTTTTGCTTTCCCGAGCGCTTTGTAATATATGTGGAGAATTTTTCCATGCTGGTTGCGTAGTGCACCTCCAATTCTTGCCATGCCGGGGTTGCCTCTCAAGGCCCCGTCAAAATTCAACTTCAAACCTCCTTTCGATGGACGCTGCCATTTATCAATCTGTGAGGATGGTTGCGTTCTGTGTCTCGGAGCAGTAATATTGCTGGTGACTTCTAGACGAAAACATTTCAAGATACGTAAGTCTTGTGCTGTCGGTTTCTCGTTACCTTCCTCTCTGCATTTCGTTTGGATTAGCTGTTGAATGTTGGTTATTATATTGTCTTTAGAGAAACCTATGTTCCTGTGTTCATCTTGGAAAATTCTACAGTTACGTTCCTTCCAAATAGACCATAGTAAAAACCCTGGTACAAATTTCCATATGCTATTGACTCTTTGTATGTGGGAGAAGTTTTTTTTCCAGTTCAGTATAGTACTATGAATGGAATCTCTGTTACGATCAAAGCTACTAAGAATCCCTTCCATCCAACTCCATAACTGATTTGCCCATTCACAGGTATTGAAAAGGTGGTTCAGAGATTCCTCCTCTACGAAGCACATAGGGCATCTTGAGGGTCCCTTGAAACCTTTCTTGCACAAGTTGTCCCAAGTTAAAGTCTTGTTTCTCATTAGAAGCTAGAGGAAGGTTCTGATTTTCGGCCATAGTAGGTTGTCCCAAACTTGGATGCACCATGGCACGGCCTCTACCTATTCTTCCTTTTCTATTTTGTTCCTGGCTTCTTTTAATGAGAAATTGCCATTACCTTTGAGACCCCATCTTAGCTTATCATCCTCTTCAGTTTTCCGAATCTTTCTTTTTAGGATTCGCTCACTGAATTGCTGAGAAATTTCGTTGTTATCCTCTGTATTCCCAGGATTTAAATTTATCCATTCCCTCCAATTTGCATCGCCGTTGTTTTGAGTCCAATACTGATTGACTCTGTATCTTCCCTGATTTTGACTTATTCACTTGATGGTTGATAGCTCTGGTATGTCCAGTTTGGGGAACTGCTGCCATGCATCTTCCCAGAACATGGCCAATCTGCCATTGCGAATTTCCCAAAAGCTGTGCTCCTGTACTAGGTTCCTTTTATTCCTGGCATGATTCCATATTGACGATCCTTCCAGGATTTCCTGTAGTCTTATGAGGTCCTGAGTGTCACAGTCTAGAGTATACTCTTCCTTCCAATGCCTCGCCCAAGGTAAAGTGGGATCTTTAATCCATTTCCACCATATCTTAGCTCCACAGGTGCGGTTGACCACCCAAGGATTGACTAAGTTCAACCCCCCCATAGATTTTGGCTGGCATAGTTTATTCCATGCCACCAAAGCCCACTTCTTCTTATCCCCATTCCCACTCCATAGAAATGATCGTTGAATGTTTCTCATTTGTTGCAGAATGCCTTTGGGGGCAGGAAGCATAGATAGTAAGTATTGCGGAATGGCCTGCAGAACAGCTTTGGTTAGGATGAGTCTACCCGCTAGGTTGAGAGCTATGTTCGTCCAATGCGAGCATTTTTTCTTCATGTTGGCTAGAACTTTCTCCCAGTGAATTTTCTGCCAAGGTTTTAGAGTCAGAGGAGCCCCAAGATATTTCGAAGGCAGGGAGCCAATCCTAAATCCAAGAAGCTGGGATAGGTGGGCTTGAACTACCGGGTGAGTGTTAAAAAAGAAAATAGTAGATTTAGAAAAATTAATTTCCATGCCAGAAGCTTGGCTGAAGATATCAAGGATAGCCCTATAGGCCACAGCCTCCTTCACCGTGGGTGTACCATGTAACATGGTATCGTCCACAAACTGTTGATGAGTGGTAGCTGGTAATGATCTTATAAGCTGCAGACCTTTTATGGATCCTTCCGCTTTCTTCTTGGCAATGGTTCGGCTGAGGCCTTCCATTAAGATTACAAAGAGGAAGGGGGATAGGGGATCCCCTTGTCTTATTCCCCGCGAAGGTGTGAAAGAACAGAAGGAGCACCATTGACAAGGATGGAATATCTGGGAGATTTGATGAGAGCAAGTATCCACTTGATCCAGGTCCTGCAGAAGCCAAAAGATTCTAAAACAGCTTCAAGGTATCTCCAGCTTACTTTGTCATAAGCTTTTGAAAGATCCAATTGCATGAGCATACCTACTTATTTTCTCGAATGAAGCGAGTGAATCATCTCCTGCGCTAACAAGATGTTATCAAGAATTTGTCTACCCTCAACATAGCCCGATTTCTCTTCTGAGATTATACCAGGGAGTATCGACTTCATTCTATTTGCTATGACTTTTGAAATAATTTTGTAGATAACATTACATAAGGCAATGGGTCTGAATTTATTAGGTGTCTTTGCTTCTTCAACCTTAGGTATGAGCGCTAGAAAATTGGAGTTGATGGATTTTAGAATGGTTCCTGAACGTCTAGAATCCTCCACTACCTCCCATACTTCCTGCTTGACGGTGCTCCAACAGGCCTTGTAGAAATTGACGGTGAAGCCATCTGGACCTAGAGCTTTATCATTGGGCATACTCCTAATGGCTTCCTCCGCCTCCTCCATAGAGATTTCCCTGCATAGGGCCCAATTCTGATCTGAAGTAATAGACTTAGGAATGGCTGTTGTTAATTCCTTGATGGCTTCCTCTCTGTTTAGGGGCGATTCCTGTGCAATTGAGTTGAAATGGTCCGAGAGTAGAGCAGATATGTCATTGTGATTCTTTAGTATCTCCCCTGCATTATTTTTCAGTTCAAGAATTCTATTAGCACTTCTATGGTCTAAAGCCGACCTGTGAAAAAATTTAGTGTTCTGCTCCCCCTCTCTTAACCATTGAATTCTAGATTTCTGTTTCCAAAGAGTCTCTTCTTGTATGCACCGTTTGTGCCATTGTTGAGAAAGAATTTTCTCCTGCTCCATTGCTTCAACACTGTGGTTGCCTGCTGCTCCATTTCTGTGGATCTGTTCCAGTTTGTTCTCTAGAATGGATTTCTCCTGGAATATATTTCCAAAAACTGTTTTGTTCCAATCTTTTATCTTTTCTTTAGTTGCTTTCAGCTTCTTTTGTAGATTGAACATTTTGGATCCTCTCACCTCCAAAGGTTCAGACCACCATTTCTTTACCATCTCGAGGAAATTAGGGTGGTCTAACCAAAATTTTTCAAATCTGAATGGTTTGTTCCTTGGGGTACCCTGAACTTCTACAATAAGCGAAATTGGCCAATGATCTGATCCTCCACTGGGAAGGATATCTGATTCCGCTATTATGCCATCCATTATAATGCTTTCTGAGATTAAGAATCTATCCAAGCGAGAAGCTATCAACCTTTCACCCCCCTTTCTGTTGTTCCAGGTAAATAGGCCACTTTTGGGGTGGATGTCTACCAGTTTGACAGTTTCAATGAAACCTGTGAAGGCTTCCGCATCCCTATTAAGTTTCCTAAGACCCCCTTTTTTTCCCAGAAGGGTGGTTATCATATTAAAATCACCCCCCAATATACACTTAGATCTAGGATGTCTATTAATAAGCCTGGTTAATGCATCTAAAAAATTTATTTTGTCTTCTAATTTCTGAGGACTATAAATATTGATACAAAGGTAAGATCCAGAGTTACCTATGGATTGGAACTCCACCGCCATGAAGTGTTTGTTCGCCTCAGCTGATAACATCTGGATTTCCTTTGTGTCCCACATGGTTGCAAGGCCTCCTTCTCTTCCCTGACTCACATTCTCTAGAACTTCCATATTTCTCCCAAGCTTCCTGCAAAGATTGTTGATACTGGAGCTGCTGCATTTAGTTTCTTGTAAAAACATAATTTCCGGTTTATATTTCTGGATTTTCCGCTTTAAGATTTTGTGTTTTTCCTGGCTATTAAGCCCTCTGGCATTCCACGAGATTATCTTCATGTTTAAATGATTTTTATTGGAAGGACTGGAAAGCGCTTAGCGCCTTCATCTTCCCTGAGTTTATCATGATCATGCCTAGTTCCTGTAGAACTTCACCACTAGTTCTCCGACCTCTTCTTTTCTTTTGTTTTGAGCTAGATGATTTCCATAAAAGACTTTCTGAATGTAAGCTATTGCCTTTCACTACACCTAGCTTCCTGTTCTGCTTTTCAAGTTCTGCCTTTTTCCTTGCTATGAACAGGTCATTTACCTTCCTTATTTCTTCCTCCGATGCGTTCTCTATTCCTCGGGACTTCTAGTTCTCAACAATTACTGGTAGGTTCATTCCCTCCCTGGCTAGAGCCTCTTCCCATTCTTGATCTTCACTGCCGCCATCACTGGTGAGCATGTCAGTTTCTTCTTCGATCTCCTCTGTTCTCTCCTGCATTTGTACTTCATTGTTGAGGTCCCCTTCATGCGTTCCTTCCTTGGTTGGTTTTTATTTCTCCTCATGCTCTGCTTCTGATGTTAGGGTTTTGTGCTTATCCTCCGAGTCAGTTTCAGGATCTAGGATTACAAAAGGGTTGCTGTGGTTGTTTCTGTCTGTATTCCCTTTGAAACTCTTCCTTCTGTTAGCTCTCTGTCTGGATTTAGGTTTAATGAAGGCTTCTTTGACTTTGTGGGCTTGTGCTACTTCGGTCTCTATTTCCTTCCTAATCATTGGGCAGTCTCTCATCAGATGCCCATGTTCGTGAAATTTGCGGCACCGGAAGGGAATTTTCTCATAATCTATATCCTGAAAGTAGTCCTCGTCCCTATATTCCAACCAGAGCCCCTCATGTAGTGCCCCAGAGATTTCCATTTGAACACATATTCTGGTGTAAGAAGTATATATTTTTTGTAGAGTTGCTTCAGAAGCCTTGATGAATGTTCCCAACTTATCATCGATTTGTTTCAGTGCGTTTAGACCCCAGTAGTCTATTTGGAGAGAGAACAAACGAATCCAGACTGGGACTTGAGTAAAAGATTCCTTCTCAGGGGCGAAATTTGGTTTCCATGGTCGCATGTACAGACCTGCTGAAGCCAAAAAGTATGGGCCACCCTCAAATACTCTATCCTTGTCTTCTAGGTTGGAGAAGAAAATAGTGAAGAATCCCTTGGCTCCCAAGTGAAGCTTGACATCCCTCCGCGGTTTCCAATGTTGTTTGATCCAATGACAAGGAGTCCTTTCAGATGGCCATATGCCCATAAATTTGTAGACAATGGCCTGTTCTGCCATGTGCTCTTTGTATGCCTGAATCTCTGGGTCATTTATAACAACCCTTAGGTTATTAATCTTTTTTGGTTTGCAGACCCCATTGGATGAAGCGTATTTATTGGGGTTTGAGCTGGGCTCCCCCTCCTTTTCCGGCTTTCCTTGCCTGTTGTCTATCTGCTCCCTTTCTTCATCATCTTGTCGCTTCTCGTTTTCTGATGATTTAATTATTGATGGAATTTTGTCTTTAGATCCTGTCAGGCTTTCCCTCTCTATGCCTACGCCCGTTGTTCCGTCTGGCTTGTCAGTTTCCCCTTGCATTTTCTCATTCCTTCTGCCATTCTTCTTGTTATTGTCAAGCCCAGAAATCCTGACCCCTTCCTTCTTATATTGCCTCTGCTTCTGCATGACTATCTGTTTGAAAGTAGGGGCCCCACTAGACCCCTCTCCCTCCATTCGGTCAGTCAGCTCTTGACCTTTACGAAACAGAGCTGCTAGACGGGAGAAGACTACTTCCAGTCCTGCTGTGGATTTAGCACATTGGAGAGACCAAATGCGACTTTGATCATAGGCTGCAGCTGAAAGTTAGGCCTGCCGCTACTGTGATTGTAGAGGGACAGAGCCTGCGCCTATCACAAGAAGCTCAAACCCTAGCAGCCGCCATTGATGGCCTTCCGCCAGAGCTCATCCCGCTCCTAACTTTTTTGTATCCCAGAAGTGATTATTGTTGAAAAGGACTTGCATTCTATTAAAATGGTCTCACCCATTCTTAAGGAAAGCTCATCTGATGGTTGAACCCATGATTCAAAAGAAGTTAAGGAAATTATTGGATGCTTGGATCATTTTCAAAGTTCAACATTCTACGTGGGTTTCCAACCTCTTTCCTATTAGAAAAAAGTCCAACGAGATACATCTCTGTCTCAATTTTCAGAACCTCAACTGAGCTTAAAACAAAGACAAATACCATGTGCTATCTATGGGGCAGAACTCCAAATCATATCTAGGTCAAAAATGTTATTGCTACTAGATGGATTCTTAGAATATAATCAATTACTAGTAGTAGAATCAAATCATTTGAAGATCACTTTCTTGACTAAGTGGGGAAATTTTTCTTTCAAGTGCATGCCATTTGGACATATTAATGTTGGTACTACATTCCAAACATCCATGGACATTGAAATTTCTGGATTGATTAGCCAAAGTGTGGTCTCCTACTTAGATGACATGACTGTATTTTCAAATACAATATCTATTTATATTTGTCATCTAAAGCATATTTTTGAGCGATGTCACAAGTATGGAATTTCTTTGAATTTGAAAAAGAACATCTTTGGTGTGTCCAAAGGTAATATCTTAGGACATATCATTGCTAAGGGTGGAATTAAGGTTGTCCCGGAAAGGGTCAGGGCTATTGCTCAAATCCATTTTCCCATGAATAAGAAAGAAACACAATATTTCTTAGGAATGATTAACTTCCTGTGCGAGTTCACCTTTGAGTAGGCACATATTTTCAAACCATTATGGGAGATTGTTGGTCACTTTAATTGCTGATTAAAGTGCTACATAAATTATCAACCTAGGGAAGTCTAGTTATTTCAAAGGTGACTGCGTACTATATGTACTCAATATTAAAAGCACTAAAAGTTGTAGTACAAATGAATCACACCTTGCTTTAATAACTGAAGCTCCATTTTGTGTTACGAAAAATATACTCTATTGCAGATATCTATTAAGAGATGATTAATTTCATTCAAGGAATAATTCAACATAAAGGAATAAATCTGCAAAGGAAAACAATGGCTATGTTGTAACAGAGAATCAGGACCCTATCCCCAGGATGGGAACCTTCAGCACCTGCCTCTGTTCATCTAGCTCGATGATTCACTCTGTAAAATTAATCACTAGTGAGACATTCATGAAATAACTTTAACCAATGCAATAATCAATTAAGAAAGGAACAGAGTTTTAACAAAGGTAAAACATTATCCAGAAAACATTACTTGTTAACAAGGTATGAATAAAACACACACTCAATACACTGCAGAGAAATATAATGGGTGAATATTGTGATGAAGGTGGGCCCTGTCCTTCTCACAAGATTCCCCAGGAGACGAGAACTAGAAACTAGAAACAGATGTTCAGAACAAGAGTTTTATTCATCCATCAATATGCCATGTTACAGAAAGAAAAGATTCTAGTCCTGTCTCCTCACTCAGCCTTTTTCACAGTCTGTTCATCCCCCTTCTAATGTAGATGTCTCCTCTTTATAAAGAGGAGACATCTATTACAAAAGACTTACATTGCAAATTCTGTTTAACCCATTATACAAAAATAGGGAAATTAGTTTCCCATCAACAAAATGTTGTTATAGCAATACTGTCTTTAGATCATGGACGTTACATCCAATGTAACAGCTTCCTCGGTGATCGATCTGGTTCATCTATTGCTGTCAAATTTGGAACGCAAATCTAAACTGTTTCAGCTTCAAGATTTGTGTGTCATTCTTGCTGTTTCAGTAACTACAAAAATAGTCTTGCAAATTCCGAGCAGTTTCAACAATGCAGACTGCACATCAATCTTTAACTATTTCAACAACTAACAATTCAAAGCTTAACTATGAAGTTAGTATGATTATATGTTAAATAATTAAACGTATAGTGATGAGAAGAATCATTGCATACCTTTGGAATAATTGAGTCAAAACACTAACAAGGACTTTCAAATATGGGTTGAAAAGGGTGACATTATAACAAAATTTATAGTCAGAAAGAGACAAAATGAGGTCCTAACATCCCTCCCAACTGAAACGGTTGCATGTCCCCATGCAATTTTTACTCTGATTCTGAGTCGGAATACTCGGATGTACAGTGCAAATTACTTATGCAGTAAGAATAGAAGGTGCTATCAGCCATGTTTCTGAAACCCTGGGCATTTTGAATTCTTTGCCATGCTGCAAGCTCCTCCTTTTTGGACAACGTGAAGTGAGCCTTATATTGCTGTGCTGGCAGCCAAAAGAAGAGGGAAGTGGAAGTGATAACCCAACCAGTTTTGGGCACACTGTTGCATGCATTTCACATAATTAGGTAACCTTGATATTGCTGTTTGAAGATTGGGAGGGTTAAAAGGATGATATTCTCTCCTCTCCTTAGGACAATGCTCCCAAAATAGATTATTTTCTTGTATGGCCAGAGTTCCCTTAGTCTTGACATAATGTTGGCAGTCATTTAAGACCGCTGCCTGTAGTTCTCTAATATGCTCAGTCATCCCTAGCTCTTGTAAAACTCGTCGATGTTCAACAATAAAAGCAGTGGCATTTTGTGGCTCAGCTTGGATCCAGAGAAGGCAGTTCTCTTCATTATGTGTGGCTGACATGAAAGCATTTTTCCAGGTAAGCTGATTGGGCAGGAAAGAAACAAAGGCTCTAAACTGAATGTCACCAATGAGAGGAATCAAATTAAGCTTCCTATCTTCAGGTATGGCCTCATTATAAAGATAGAGTTCACATAACAAATTCTGTTCACTAATTGATGCTTGTGCAAAAGTTTCAATAAACTGCTAAGGTGTAGACACCTCGTGTGGTTGTCCATCTCTGATTGCTTTCACTTGGAAGAACGCTAGGCGTTCTCTTAAGAACACGAAATAGTTGAAGGATGGCTTTCTAGTGGCAAGTAATCTTTGAACCAAGTCAAAGATAAGAGACAGTCTGGTTTTTAGCTTTTTGTTTTCCTTGTGTTGTGCACAAGACTATTCTAGGACTTCCCAATTTCTATATACATGATTCAACCACACTAATTTATGTTCCTGTAATGCCTTTTCTTGTGACAGGACATACTCTTTCTTCCATGTATCCCTCAGTTCCTGAAAACTGGAGGTCTGAGTGAATACAGTCCTTGCACACTGGGGTTCAGTCTGAACAAAGACAGTCCTTGCACTCCGGGGTTCAGTCTGAGTGAACACATCCTTCAACGACTTTGGTGCTGTTTTTTCAGCTTTAACAACTAGGGTAGGTCGGGGTACCTGTGGTTTCATTTCTTCTTCAGAGGTCTTTGAAGGCCCTGCTGGTTCTTGTGTAACAGCAGGGCGCTCCTTCTTAACTATGACAGGAGTAGATGCATGGGTGGGTCCACGCAGCGGGACTTCGATTATCTTATAACCAGCTCGAGAATAGAGATCACCACACTGGCCACACATATATTCATTATATTTATCTTTTTCAGCACTTCTCTCAGCTGCAGATGCTACCTGAGCTAAAATATACATATTATGTTCTCTTTCATGGGCTTCTCTTGCCATGACCAACTCATGCTTATAAACCTCAACCTCAGATTTCAAAAACTCATTTTCTTCCTGAAGGGAGGCTAAAGTAACCGAGCCTTCTGTAGTAGTTGCAGGTTCCAGTGGATGGGAGGATCATTGTTCAGTGGCAACTTCATCATTTACATCCTCAGCAAGTGGTTCTTATGTAACACTTGCTAGACTAATAGCTGGTTCTTGTGTAACAACTACCTCTAGGTCATCTGCTTTCTGTTCCTTGATATGTGGTTCTTGTGTAACACCTGTTAAGTTGGTAGCTAGTTCTTGTGGAGCAGCTACATCTAGGTCGTCTATCTCTTGTTCCTCAATAGGTGGTTCTTGTGTAACACCTGTTAGGTGTGTAGCTGGTTCTTGTGGAGTAGCTACATGTTGTACATCGTCTTGAGTGTCTACTTTTGATAGATTAGCAGCTGGTTCTTGTGGGGCAGCTGCTTCTTTTGAAAGGAACGATGTCACAAACTCCTAAGAAAATTACATTTCGGTACCCGAGGGTGAGGAAGGGAAGGATTCAAGTCCTTGGGGATGTGGTGAGGTACGAGGCTTCAGGATAATAGGTGGGGGATTTGGGGTGATGGTCTCATTCGTTGCTTCAGAAGACATCCTCGTTCATCTTTGAAGCAGGAAGGCTGGAATTATAGTGGTTTTCCTCTTACGAACATTTTTCCTTTGGGTAGGAGGGTCATCAGTAGTAGCAAATTCTTTAATTGAGGCTCTTGTTTGTCTTTTTAGTGAGGGTTCAGCCTTTTCTTGTCTTTTCCTTTTTAGGTTGGCAATGGGAATATTTTCATCTGAATCATCACTGGGGATATGGACTGTGGGAATGGATGATTCAGGTAAGTTAAGGGATGGAGTAGATATGGGGGAGGGGTCAAGTGGATTTACTATTGCGGGTGGTGGAATTTCTGAGGAATCAAAGATGCTTCTTGGCTGTTGAACATAAGGATTTTCAATTTGCTGTGAGATTCCATGGGTCTGCTGAGGATTTTCAGAGTCTAATTGGGGAGTTTCAGCCGCTGTTCGAGAGGTTTCAACAGTTTCTTGAGGATTTTCAGTTGCTGGTTGAGGAGTTTTAGCAACTTCCTGCGGGTCTTCAGCGGCTTCCTGGGGTGGGTTGTTAAGAAAAGGAGGATTTTGCAAGGCAAAGCCCCTCTGAATTAGAAGTTGAACCAGGTGATGGTGAGTGAGGGATAGGAGTGGGTACTTTGCATGCATGGAATAATGTGACATGTTCTTTAGACACCCAAGCAGATAGTATGGCATATTTAATAAACGACCATGTCTTAAATGATTCAACAATACAAAGTCATGCTGGTACACTACCTGGTAACATCCCTCGTAGGTGAAATAGTGCTTGACAAACTCTGTGACCTTTGGCCATAGAGGTGGTAATGAACAAAGTGCAACACCCCTGCCTTTTTGTTCGACCCGCTCTCTTGGTAAAAGAAAATCTTGCTATGCGTTCAGAATGAGGTGTTTACGACTGAACCAACGAATGCCATTGGTTGGTAACCCTGAAACTTGCGCTATATCCTCCTCTATTAACGGAATTTGCACTCCTTGAACAGTAGAGTATCCTTCCCTTAAATTTCGTGCGAATTCCAGGACTTGTTGAGAGTCAAATCCTTGAAGCCTTCGGAAATAATCCACCCAGCCTGCTTGCTGAAAGATTTGATATGCTTCTAGGTACAACTTGAATAGAGCTGTTGAACCAGGTTCATTTTGAATAGCATTGCCTCCCATTGTTACTGGTTTAGCAAAATGCAAAGTATAGAGCCGAGTTTCCACAGCCGAAACAGAGTAAGGTATTGCAAATGAGGTTGTGACATAATAAAATAGAGACGGGGTGACGAGACACAGTTGTGACGGTGATTGACATATCGGGTAATAATTGCAAAATTTTGGTATTCCCCCCCCAATTGCGACTAAATGATAAGTTTGAATGTATGAAGATTTTGGTAATCATATCGGGATATTCTCATTAACTACTATATAATATTTACACATAAACACACATACCTCACATTTTACCCTTGATCGTTGTGCCGACAATATAATCTCATCATTGATGGATCACCAATGGTTATGAAAAAGGGTTTATAAAATATGAGGGTATTTGTATGAAAGGTTTTCTATATTCACAGGAGGTGATAGTGAAAGAACACAATTATCAGGATGAATGGCTGATTCTCTCTTATGAAAATATGTATTGGTCATTTTTGAGAGGAACTGATGCCTAAATCTCGGGAAAAACAAGAAAATTGATGTTTTTAGGGAAAGGTGGAAAAGGTGGGTGTTTCAGCAACAGGAAAAATGGTGTTTCAGCAATAGGAAAAATTTGTTGTTTAAAGAAAAATAGGAAAATGTTGTTGTGAGGGAATGGATTATGAATTGAAGTGAAATGGTAATGTTTCCCAAACTGAAATCTGATCCTTCTTGCAATGGAATTTTTCTTTTCAACCAGCCTCCGAATCTAAGACCTGCAAGATAATGAATTGTAACATGGCAACCATTGACAAGGATTATTAGTTAAAATATCCTATTCTTCTATGAAATATATAATACAAAAGTTAAATACAATGAGGGGCACCAGGCTCCCATAAAAAGACATATTATGAATTTTCCATACAAGTGGCCTTAAAATCTTCTTTAGAAACAGGTTGTTGGTACAAACAGAGCCAATACCCATTTACCAACAATGGTGTTCTAGAGTCATCAATTGTCAGGAGCCTTACTATACCATTTGGAAAAACAGTATCTATCTCATAAGGTCTCAACCACCTTGTTTGCAATTTTCCTTGAAAATTTTCAAAACGAGAGTCATACAATAGGGCCCAATTACCTTTTTGGAACTGCTTATGCTTAATGGTTTTATCATGCCACCTGGTTCTTTGCTGTTGTATCATAGTTTTTTTATGGATGGCATCCAACCTCTTTTCATCCAATTCCTGAAGCTGCTGCAACCTAGTTGTGTGTGCATCAATCAAGTCAAGGTTAATAGCTAAAGTAGTCCTTAAGGTTTTAATTTCAAATTCCATAAGAAAAACAACACTTTTACCATAAACTAATTCATAAAGTGAAAAACCTGTAGTATTCCTCCAGGTAGTTCTGTAAGCCCATAATGCTTTAGGCAGCCTTTGAAACCAATCCTTTTTATTCTCCTTTACTGTTTTTGTTAAAATGGCTTCTATAACTTTATTTGTACTTTCCACCTGCCCATTGGCATGGAGGTGATAAGGTGTAGTCATTTTATGATTAATATGATATTTCCGAAGTGTAGCTTTAAAGCCATGGGAGTTGAAAGGAGGTCCTCCATCTGTGACTAGCTCTCTAGGCACTCCAAACCTAACAAATATTTCTTCAAATAGAAAGGTTAACACAGATTCCTCATTAACTCTAATAAGTGCCTTAGCTTCCACCCATTTAGTCATATAATTTGTGCAAACCAATAGGTAAACTCTTTGATTGGATGGAGGATTGATGGGTCTTATAAAATCTAGAGCCCATCTTTCAAAGGGTTCGAGTATTACCTGGGCGTTCAGTGGCATTTCATCTCTATGATTAGGCTAGCCCATTCTCTGACAGCTATCACAGGCCCTAACATATTTCTTCACATCCTTAAAAAGTGAGGGCCAGTAATAATCCATCCTGAGAACTTTATGTGTTGTTCTCTTATCAGCAAAATGCCCTCCACAAGGGCCATCATGACAAGCCTTCAATATGTCGTAAACCTCATTTTCTCTAATGCATCTCCAAATTTCCTGATCAAGTCCTATATGAGAAAGACACCCACTTATCCAGCTGTACCGAGCACTTTGTTGAATGATTCTTCTTTTTTCTCTGTGTGACAGGTGCGATGGTAGCTTCCCTGCAACTAAATAATTGGCAATGTCTACATACCACGGTGAGTGAGCAGATACTGCAAATAATTATTCATCAGGAAAGGAATCATCTACTGGAGTATTATCATCAATTTTTATTTGAGAAAGAAAATCAACAACTACATTTTCTTTACTTGGTCAATATACAATTGTAATATCAAATTCTTGTAGTAATAATAATCATCTGGTAACTCGAGCATTTGTAACAGATTTATGCATTAAATATTTAATGGCCGAGTAATCAGTATGAACAAAAGTAGGATAACCAGTAATATAATGTCGAAACTTATTAATAGCATAAATGACTGCTAAAAATTCCTTCTCAGTAACCATGTAATTAAGTTCAGCAGGGGTCATATTCTTACTAATGACATAGATAGCATAAGGAAGATTATTTTCTTCTTGACCCAAGACAACTCCAATTGTAGCGTCTGAAGCATCAGAGGATATATGAAAGGGAAATGCCCAGTCAGGTCCCCTTAGAATAGGAGCTGTAGACAACTGATGCTTAAGTTCATCAAATGCTTTTTGGCAATCATCAGTCCACTTGAATTCAACATTTTTCATAAGCAACACAAACAAAGGAGAAGCTATTTTAGAAAAATCTTTGATAAATCTTCTGTAATATCCAGCATGTCCTAAAAAACTTCTTACATCAGTTTGTGTTGTGGGGATAGGAAGATTCTGAATTACCTGTATTTTAGATGGATCAACTTGAATCCCTAGGAATGAAATGAAGTGTCCCAATACAATTCCTTCATTCATCATCATATGACATTTTTTGGTACTTAAGGCAAGATGGGCTTCTATGCAATATTTAAGTACTTTCTCAAGGTTTTGTAGTGCATCCTCAAAAGTCACACCATAAGGAGTAAAGGCATCCATAAATATCTCCAAAGA
Organism: Pinus taeda; assembly: GCA_000404065.3. Lineage (NCBI taxonomy): Eukaryota > Viridiplantae > Streptophyta > Pinopsida > Pinales > Pinaceae > Pinus > Pinus taeda. Next base: position 175,020 of record APFE030024592.1, read on the forward strand.
GTCATTAAGCATATTAGAGAAAATTCGTATCACTGCTCTTTGAAATGTTGTTGGAGCATTACATAGTCCAAATGGAAGAACTTTATAGGCAAAAGTCCCCCATGGACTAGTAAAAGTGGTCTTGTCCTGGTCTTGGGGTGCAATTTTGATCTGGTTATATCTGCTAAAACCATCTAAAAAGGAAAAGAATCTCTTTCCTGATAAACTGTCTAGCACCTGATCAATAAATGGCATGGGGAATGATCTTTTTGAGTAGCTTTGTTTAAGGCTATGTAATCTACACACTCTCCATTTCCTATTTTTCTTAGGTGCTATTACTAATGGGGAAACCCATTCACTATCAGATATAGGGTATATGAACCTTGCATTAAGCAGTTTTTGAAGTTCTTCTTTAACAATTTCCCTTAGATTGGGGTTCATTCGTCGCTGGGGTTGATAGGCTGCTCGAGACCCTTCTTTGATATAGATACGATGAGTACATAATTCAGGAGAGATCCCCTTCATATCTGTGTAGTCCCATGCGAATGCTTCCTTATTTTCATGAAGTAACTTTATTCACTGTTGTGTTTCAGTATCTTTCAAGTTAGAGTTTATATTCAATGTTTTTCCAGGTTCAATTTCTACTATTATACTCTGTTGGCATTATGAGACAAGTGTTTTCCTTGATGGAATATCACTCAGATGATAAATTATAGTGCAACAAAGTTATTTTCAAGTTCACTCACTTTTATGCAGAGAAAAGTTTATTTCATATGGAGAAAAGTTCACGGAATTTTTTGCAGATAAAAGTTTATTTCATGTGGAGAAATGTTCACAGAATTTTATGTAGAGAAAAGTTTATTTCATGTGGAGAAAAGTTCACAGAATTTTATGCAGAGAAAAGTTTATTTCATG